>PVKC010001917.1:0-46757 GCA_004027635.1 Crocidura indochinensis
GGGTCACACCCGGCAGTGCTCAGGGGTTACTCCTGGCTCCATGCTCAGAAATTGTGCCTGGCAGGCACGGGGGACCATATGGGGCACCGGGATTCGAACCGATGACCTTTTGCATGAAAGGCAAACGCCTTACCTCCATGCTATCTCCCGGGCCCCCCTAAAACAAAAATTTAAATCATGCTCCCAGAAGAGAGAGAAGTGAGGTTCTTGTGATCGGAACAACATAGAAGAATTTCCAATTTTTTCTTCTCCTGCTTTTCCGTGGAGTTTGACTCAATCAAAGAAAGTAGTGCATATTAAAAGGAAGCCAATAAAGTTACTTTCTAAACAGAAGGCAAGGAAGTAGGGTTCGTGAGAGCAAAAGAATAAGAGGAAATTAAAGAGAAGGTACCTCATGAAAGGGATGAAATAAAGCTGTAAAGAAAATGTCCGTTTCACCACTTAGCAGAGTGGCATTCATCCAAGACAGGATAGCAGAGTTGGTGATTAAAACTCTTGTATATATCACCACCCAGTGCATAGTGTGGTGCATGAGTTCCAGTATTTTTAAAGTTAAACTGATATTGAAGCCACAGTAATAGAAGATTAGGCCTTATAGCACCATCCTAACTTTTTTCTTTTCTCCTCCCCTCCCCTCTCTTTCTTTCCCCTCCCTTCTCTTCTCTTCTCCACCCATCCCCTTTCTCTTTTCCCCTCCCCTCCCTTCCTTTTTCTAAGATGAGTTTCTTTCTTTCTATTTGGTTTTTGGTTTTGAGGTCACACCTGGTGAGGGTCAGGGATTACTCCTGGCTATGTGCTCAGAAATCGCTCCTGGCTTGGGGGACCATATGGGATGCTGGGGATCAAACTGAGGTCTGTCCTGAGTTAGCTGCATGCAAGGCAAACACCCTTTCACTGTGCTATCACGCCAGCCCCATAAGATGAGTTTATTTCTGAGTGCATGCCACAAAAGTTTTATAGAGTCTACAAGCATAACCTTCAAGATGCAGGATATAATTTATAGAGAATGGTGCTAAGAATAAAACAATAAAACTAAACAAAAAAACATAGACAAGAGAAAACTCTAAGGCAGAGGTCCTCAAACCATGGCCTGCAGGCTGCGTAGCCTGCTAAGGACATTTATCTGGCCTACTGGCCCACAAGGCCGCTGCTATCTGTCCTCTTCTTCTTTATTTTTTTTAACAGAAGGACAGTAATCAGTGGGAGAGGGGGCGGGGAATTATGGGAATTGATGTCTGGCCTTCAGGCAGTGAGAGGATCGGAACATCACAGCAGGACTACAGTTACCAAGGATTCAGAGAAATCATTTGGGAGAGCCGCCTGCATGGTGGCTTGTGGAAAGTGAAGGTCAGAGAGTGGGAGAGAGAGCACAGGAGACAGAGGTGCAACCTATATAGAGGTAGCCTGGAGGAAGTTAGCAGTATTATTAAGAGGTGAGTTCCATGGTCATTACCAGCAGGAATAGAAGGAATTGTGGATAAGAAGAAGAAATGTAGTTAAGAGTGAAAGGAAAGAGACATTGAAAGATGAACAGAAGTAAAGGTAGAAAGGAGGAAAGAAGTTATGGTGTCAATAAGGAAAGAAGGTAGGACAGAAGGATAGGGGAAAAGGAAGAGAGGTGGAAAGGAGAGAAAGAAAGATGTTAAGTTGGATGGGTGGTAACATAGTGATCTCTGATCTCTGGATGGGCTGCCTACTGTTATCCCCTGCTGGTCAGTGACAAACACCTGAGGAGTAGCCAAATCCAATTTAAAATACAATAAGTGCATTTATATTCAGTTGTATAATGTTATATGTTGTATGTTGTGCAAACCCTGGTTTATACTGTTATGATTTAAAACAAAACTGCAGGTGCAATTAACTTTTTCCCTGCTTAGGGACCACCATATTGTAAAAATGATAATAAAAATAACATTTACTATACTTTTCTGTTAATTTACAAAAAATAGAAGTTGCAAAAGTGATCAAATATTCTTAAACTAAAGCTCTAGATGTGGTGGGAAAAGTGTGCTGACCTGATTGCTCATAATATGTGGTATGTCTGCACAATAAACCCTTAAAGTCACTGAGCACAAAATTTCTTACAGGGGCCTAGTCGTTAAGGAGGCAGAACATTGCAGATTTTAAGGGGCTAATGGAACCTGCACCAATGTGAGCCTGAGGTAAAAGCGAAGTTTCACCAATCAGACTGCAGTGATGTCAAGAAATATTGACTCGGGGGGCCCGGGAGATAGCATGGAGGTAAGGCGTTTACCTTTCATGCAAAAGGTCATCGGTTCGAATCCCGGTGCCCCATATGGTCCCCCATGCCTGCCAGGAGCAATTTCTAAGCATGGAGCCAGGAGTAACCCCTGAGCGCTGCTGGGTGTGACCCAAAAACCAAAAAAAAAAAAAAAAAAAAAAAGAAATATTGACTCGGAGTGTAGGATAGTAGGATATTCAAAGAACAGTGGACTTTTGATTACTTTTTTCATACTTTTTTCATGCAGTACAAGGAAAGACTTGTGTGTCTGATATGTCAGAAAATAGTGTCTGTTCAAAGAATACAATTTGTGTCAATACTATGAAACTTAGCACAAAGATAAATATGATTGTTTGGTTGAAGAAGTAAGAAAAGATAAAATATTGAAACTAAAAATTACATTGACAACTCAGCAAAATACTTTTGCGAAACAGATGCAGTTAAATATTTCATTACTGCAAGCAAGTTTTCAAGTTGCCAAGCTAATAGCATGCACTGGCAGACCATTCGTGGAGAATTTTTTAAAGAATGCTTTCTTTCTGTTGATAAAGAGATATGTCCAGAGAAGGCTGATTTATTTAGTACAGTGAGTCCTTCAGGACCTACAATTACACAGAAGATCGAAGAAATAGGAGACAATTTGCATCAGCATTTGCAAAACTCTACCATAAAACTTTCATATTTTTCCTTGGCACTCAGTGAAAGCAATGATGCCTGTGATTCTGCACAACTTCTAATTTCTATTTGTGGGACAAATAATTATTTTGAAGTCACAGAAGAGCTTGTTGCACTGCAAAGTATTAAAGGAATAACTACAGACGAGAATATCTATGAAAGGCTTGTCTAACTGTGAATGGGTTGAAGCTGGATGGACTAAATTAGCCAGTGTGACAACTGATGGTATGTCTAGCATGGTTGGCTCTAAGAAAGGAGTAATTGCTCGAATTAACCAAGAGATGGACAAAAATGACCATTCTCATCCAATAGTTGTTGTATCCAATTGTTGTATCTTGTGTTGATTTCATTAGAGCTCATGCACTAAATCACAGACAATTTCAGGAAATTTTGTCTGAGTTAAATGTTGACTATGAAGATGTTCTGTATCACGGCAGTCCTTTACTGAGAGAGAGAGAGAGAGAGTTTTAAACCATTTCTATGAGTAAATCCCACAGATTACAACTTTTTTGCTTTCAAAAAATAAAGAAGTACCAGAGTTCAATGATGCAGAATGGAAATGACACTTTGCCTTTCTGACAGATAATAACAGAGCTATTCAGCAATTTTAATGTGCAACTTCAAGGAAAGGAGAAGCTCATCTGCGAAATGCAATCATATGTCAAAGCATTTGAAGTAAAATTGGGCCTCCTCATCAAACAAGTGAAGGAGGAAAACTTCTGTCATCTCCCAAACTCAAAATCTGTTAGCCGAAAAACCATTGGTTGTATTCCCAAACAAAGCATGTGTGGATTCACTGGAAATATTGCAAAAGGAGTTTCAAATTAAATTTAAAGAGCTTTAGGTCCATGAACAAGACATAACTGCTTTTCTGTAACCCATTTTCTATTGACATTGAAAATGTGGGTACAATTTACCAAATGGAACTGCTTAACTATAGAATTGTGGCTTTCTGAAAGATACATTCAAATCAAGCAGTCTTCTTAATTATTTTTTTTTGGGGGGCACACCCGGTGATGCTCAGAAGTTGCCCCTGGCTATGCACTCAGAAATCACTCCTGACTCGGGGGATCATATGGGGCGCCCAGGGATCAAACTGTGGTCCTAGGCTATCATGGGTCTTGTGCCACCACTCCAGTCCCAGCCTTCTTAATTTTTTGCATCTCTCATCTCTGAGACATATCCTTATCTCAGGAACAATGCACTCAAATTGGCAACCATCTTTGGTAGCACTTATGTCTGTGAAAATACTTTTTCTAGAATAAAACATTTGAAGTCTCCCATCAGATCAAGACTAACAGACACACACTTGCATCATTAGTTAAGACTAGCAGTGACTAATATGGAACCGAACATTGACCATCTCATTAACCAAAAGAAGGTCCATAGTTCCTATTGAATAACTGGTAAGTTTTTTGATTTAATTTTACTTCATTTTAAATATTGTATTTGTTCCCATTTTGTTTCTTCACTTCGAAATAAGATGCATGCAGTGTGTATAGGAATTTGTTCATAATTTTTGTTTTTACTATAGTCTGGCCCTCCAATGGCTGATGACAATGAACTGGCCCCCTGGTTAAAAAGTTTGAGAACCCTGCTCTAAGGCCTATATGTTGCAATTATATATATATATATATATATATATATATATATATATATAAAGCCAATAGAATTCATATATTTCAAAAAGTAAAGCAGAACACATTTGAAATTAATATTAAGAAGAACACTTCCACCAGTAACTAGAAACCATAAACAGAAAACACATGAGCATAATGAATATAAAAGAGTAAGGAGTCATAATTCATCTTCTGAACAGTGGAGGTTGAGATGAGTGAGAATTAAATTTTAAAAGACAGTACAGTAAATGAACTGGGCTAATGAGGATGTTGTATGCTCTATTCACTTACAGAGACACTGCATTAAAAGTCAACCATATCGTTCAAAACAGCTAACTTTATAGCTACCACAGTTCATGATAAAACATAGGTACAAAACATATGCATTTCATAGTGCATAATATTGTAAGTTTGCAAATTTATATAGCTTCTTAAGAATGCACTTATCCTTTAAGTATACTCTTTCTTTTATGCGCAGAGAAACTCAATATTTCTTCCAAAGGTTTTGGGATTATTGGGAAGCTCAGAGCTTCCTTTGTTCTCTGACTTTCCTTTATTATTCAACCAACAATCACATTTTAAACTCTATTCCTTCAGTTCTACCAACATTGACATCTATGATTTTGGTAGACTTCTCTGCTCTGCTTCAATTCTGCCCAAAATGCTGATTCTATGATATGCACATAAAATAAAATGTAAAAGGTAAAGCAAAAAAAATTACATTTCACGTAATTTATCTAATGTTTACTTTCAAATAGTCATCTTTTCAAGGAAGACAAAGTGGCCTCCATCTGCCACATAAATATTGATTGGATGAAATAGCCTCAATTTTCCTCAGTATTTTTCATAATGGGCAAATATACACCAAAATCATATATTTTTCTTAATTTTTACATACTGATGCACTCTTGTTGGACATGTGCACCACAAAAAATAGAAAGTCATAAAATTGTAATCATGTTTAAGACATATCACCTTGCATGCAAATGCACACATATAATAGCTCAAATTGCTTTTTTTTACCCCCTCAAATTTCTTTCTAAATTTAAAAGTGTACTTGGATTTATCATTTTCCTTTAAATCTATAAAAATTATATTTTGGAAAACATTTATGGAATAAGAATTTTCCAACTCATTTGCAATTAATTTGTTATAGTCTTTCCTATCTTTGTGTGCTTTCCTATGGTTTTGGTCCCTTTATCAAGTATTAGTGTTATTTTTCATAAACCAGATGCTCATAGTTCCCAACTGAACTTTAGCATCACAGACACAGCATGATATAAGCTTAAGGGCCTTAGGTTCTGCCACCTGACTTGCAGGCCTCATGCAGGATAAAATAAGGCTCTTTACAATTTACTAAAGGAAAATGTACCCGAACAGCATGGCTGAGTCATGAGCTCCATGATCCTTCCATTATGTAACATAGAGATTATGCAAAATAAGCATTTGGAAAACATAGCCTACTCCACTCACCCAAATCACGATTCTGATTACCACCATCATTATATTACCATTATATGTGTATGAATAAAGCACTCAGCTCTGCGCCAAACAGAACTGAAAGTGGCCTGCCTACCAGGCTTCAAAACTGATTAGACCGACATATCTGACAAGGAGAAATGATAAATGGGCATTCAGCAGCAGATTCTCAGTCATCAGCAGCCCATAGGGTCTCCTCTGGTTTGTGAATATATATACACTATGAAGGAACTTAGAGGTGAACATATTTGATGACACGAGAAAAAAATTTCTATGACTCAGTCACTGAAAGATAAAGAAGGGAATATCACCAAAGTGAAAACTACCTGCAGGGAAGGATCCAGCAATAGAAAAAGAAAATAAGAAAAAGTAGAACAATGTGGTTAATTTGGGCTGCCAAAGAATTGAAGGAACAGATGAAGGAGCTTTTTAACTGTGACATGCCTTGTTAGGGTAGTTTATCAATGGGCAAAGGGTCAGGTGACTACCATGCCATGGATGAACCTTCCCTGCCAAATGCTGAGGCTAAGCAGCTATAGAGACCCTACTAATGCATGTCAGAAGGCCTAGAGTCATTTCAACAAACCAGAATGCCCTCCCCATATGATCAAATATCCTCATCCAATTTTGTCCAGTGGAGAACCATTGAATCTTAAATTTCTACACTGAGAGTAATGGAATCTGAAAAAGATCTAGCAGCAATCATCACTTAGTAGACAACAAAACAAGTGGGAGGAAATTGCTCTCTCCAGGAGGTAGTGGCAGTGATGAGGGATGTAGAATGTGTACAATTTTGTGTTCTCTCTCTAGCATTTTTCTATCCACTTCTTATCCCTTTTCTTCATATTTTCTTCCAATTCATTCAGCAGGACCTTCTTTGAGAAAGGTCCAGAAGCACAAATCCATTTGACAAGAACTCATAGTTGAAAATATTTCTCTTTCCATTAAGTCAAGAGGCAATCTCCTGTAATAGACAATGTCACAGTGTACCCAAGGTTAGCCTGCCATAGTTTTGTCTTGAGCAAGTTTATTTTCCTGTACTCCCTTTAAAATGGGAAGGATAAAGTCTCTAAAGGCAGAGAGTACAAGAAATAGGGCACCTATCTGCATGTAACCTATGTGTATTCAATTTTGGGTACCACGCAAGGTCTTCCTAAGTCTCACCAGGAGTCATCCTGAGCAAAAAAAAAAAGGAGGGGGGGAACACAGCTATAAATGGAAAATAGTCTAAAAATTAATGATTGATTTAGTTAATCTTAAGAATTGATACCTTCAACCCCAAGAGGAGCTGACATATTTTTGAATACATGGAAGCATTCAGAAAAATGCCAACTGTTGGGCAAGTCTTAAAAGGTACTGAAGATATTACTTCACAGATATTCAAAGACCTCTTGAGATAGGCTGAGGGGAGGAATGCAGCCTCCTCTGAGTCTCCAACTCTAACCTTGCAGGTGTTTTCTGGGTCCACTTCCCCAAGCAGGAAACACAAAGCAGAGTGCCACTGATCACCTACAGTAGAGGTGACCGGGGCATTACATTAACAAGATTATCAACTACAAGAGGGGAAACTATAATGCGCATCATAAAGACCTTGGTGGAGCCATATTCATCAATATTATCATCTACAAGAGGTGAAACTATAATGTGCATTATAAAGACCTTTGTGGAGCCATATTCATCAGTGAAGGCTGGGATTGAGGCAGATAGCTGGGGAAATTGGAGGGAATAGGGCTAGGAGAGGATATGGGAATATTTGCTTATTCCTGAAAGGGGGAGTGCTATAAGGAAAAAATAAACTTTCATGTTTCTTGTGGATCTAAGTGTTAAAGTTGGTCTGGAATGATAGTACAGTGGGTAGGGCACTACCCTTGCATGTGGCTGACCCAGTTTCAAATTTTTACCAGCCCTATGGTTCCCTGAGCAGATATAGAAATGATTCCTTAGCACAGAGCCAGGAGTAAGCCCCTAAGCACCATGAGGTGTGCCCCCTCAAAATAAAAACCCTCAAATTCTGTGAATTTGATTCCAGGGAATGACTCTAGGATATGGAAAATAAGGAGGCCCATAAGGTCATGTATATTATAGGGTAAACTTGTATGACCATCACAACCCAACAGGGAGTATTAAGCTTCTGTAAGTGTGCTGCTTGGGCAGGTGAGGAGAGGCAGCTGTCACCTGTCCTGGGGCTGTTCTTCTATAAGCTGAGTCACATATGTGCTGGAAAGTCCCCTAAATTTTACTCTTAGAGCCTCTACTTCCCAGAATATAAGGAAGGGAGGGTGCATTGGTTGAGAGCCATTTAATCCATATTCTACATCTATCTTTTCTCTTGTTATTTGCAGCCATCTTCCTGTCAAAGCTGGGGAGGAAGACAAGGTTAAGACTAAAGGTTGAGGTTGATGGCTCACTGAATATCCAGTAATTCCTTCTCTCCATGGGCAGAAATAGGAGGTGCTGTAAGGGATTTAGAGAGGAGGAGAGCAAAGGAAGACAGAGACATAGAAGTAGAGTCTCAAACACAGTGCTAGACTATGAACTTGGGACAATGTAGCCAAAAATGGGTGTATGAGCCTAATTGGAGAAAAAATTTACCCTAGTCTCTGAAATCACAGGAAAGACTCTTATCCCTTATGACCACCTTGGCTTTCCTCATTCAGTTCACTTAACTCAAAGTTCTCACCAGACATAGAGAAAAGTGCAATAGAGACCATCCCAGAGAAAATAGATCTTTCTTCCATTCAGATATAACCCCACAAGCAAATATTTTCCAGATGCCAAATTATCTCCAAACCATGTTATAGTATAACAATGTCTGCTCTGCTACTTTGCGCATCTTTCAAAGTCCCCCAATATCTGATGAAGATGCACTTCAAAACTTCCACTTTGCACAAAAATGGGTGGGCTCAGTCATTCAGACCATGCTTTTCCAAAAGGTGAGACTCATTAGCTTGAGTTTCTCAATAAATAATACTGGACTGTGTTGGGAGCTGTAACACAGCTCCCTAGAATAGCACCAGGAATCAAGCTTCGCCTGACAAATCCCTAATACAGCTCTGGCACCAAATTGCTTTTTTTATTTTTATTTTTTATCTTTATTTATTTATTTATTTTTGGTTTTTGGGCCACACCCAGTGACGCTCAGGGGTTACTCCTGGCTATTCACTCAGAAGTCGCTCCTGGCAGGCACGGGGGACCATATGGGGAACCGGGGGATCGAACCGCGGTCCGTCCTAGGTTAGCGCAGGCAAGGCAGGCACCTTACCTCCAACGCCACCACCTGGCCCCCAGGGCACCAACTTGTGACAGGTTGATACAATAACCTGACAATGAGGAAATAGCAAAAACTTGACCCAAGAGCAGGCTGCTCTATCTCATCACCTAATGGTAAGATGAAATCAGAAGACATGCTGTCCTTTGATATGTGCGAAAACCAAGATCACTAACTGCAGAAGACTGACTATGACAACCATGACTGGCTGGAGCTTTTCTGGGACCAATAAAAAAGATTCCAGCCTATGCTTCAGCCTAGGATTTGTACAAAAACCAAGATCTCTAATCCCAGAGTTGTGACTTTGACAACCATGACTGAGCAGAATTTCTGGCGCAATAAGGAAAGACTCTATTCTAGGCTTTGATCTAGGATCTGTGCAAAAACCAAGATCACTAATTACAGAAGACTGACTACAACAAACTTGATGGAACAGATCTTCAAGAACCATAATGAAAGACTCTAGACTAGAGGTTGTCTTATGACCCATTGAAATACCAAGATCTCTAGCTACAGAGGACCGATTTTTGTCATCCACAACTGAGCAGAAAGTTTCCTGGCACCATAAAAAGAATATGGGGTTCAACAATGAGTATGTATGGAGCCTGTAGTTGTTCTCATGACAACTATGACATATGACATGAGAACTATGTTCTTATGACAGTATGTTTCAAGGGTGGAGAAACTTTGTGTCTCCTAGGCCAAGGGAATTTCCTCTAACTTCCCCAATACTTTTTTGCCTTTGCAAAAACAAAAAAAAGGAAAGAAAAGAAAGGAAAGAAAGAAGGAAAGAAAGAAGAAAAGAAAGAAAGAAGGAAAGAAAGAAAGAAAGAAAGAAAGAAGAAAGAAAAAGAAAGAAAAAGACCCACAGGGCCTTGTCCTACCAGCCCTTCATTTTTTCTTCTTTTCTTTCTTGTGGTTGTGGTTTTGGTGATGAGATTTTTGTTGCTGCTGCTGTGTTTTTTGGTCATTGTCTTTGTTTTGTTTTTTTTTGATGTTTTTTCCTTTTTTCCCCTTTCTTTCCTGAATTAATATTTATAGCCTCTAGAGCAGTGGTCCTCAAGCTACGGCCCACAGGCCACATATTGTATTTGTTCCTGTTTTGTTTCTTCACATCAAAATAAGATGTATGCAGTGTTCATAGGGATTTGTTTGTAATTTTTGTTTTTACTATAGTCTGGCCCTCCAATGGTCTGAGGGACAGTGAACTGGGCCCCTGTTTAAAAAGTTTGAGGATCCCTGCTCTAGAGGGACTCCTCTCGGCATTTTTTTCTCTTCTTCCTTTCTTTTTTTTCCAACAGAACCACAGAACTTGAATAACCTTGTTCTTCCTCATAACATAAGGGGTAAAAATGGATGATACCAGAAACAACCAGTTGTATGAACACTGAGTAGAAATGAAAAATGATCAGATTTAATCATCAAACCCAAAGTCAAAGACACCAGAATCAATACCAATCTGCAACAAACTATACACAAAGGAGACCTCTTGCACTAGCAGCCCGTGGTGCAAATGGTGGAGGTATGGGTTGCATGCTGGAAGCAGGGGTGGAAGGAGGACAACACTGGTAGTGGGAATGGCCTAATTTTTTGTCACTATGTACTCCTGGATCCATGCTCAGAAATTGCTCCTGGCAGGCACGGGGGACCATATGGGGCACCGGGATTCGAACCGATGACCTTTTGCATGAAAGGCAAACGCCTTACCTTCATGCTATCTCCCAGGCCCCATCACTATGTACTTTAAATATTACTGTGAAAGTCTTGATCACAATAAAAATTATTAAAAAAATAAAGTAACACATTTCCCTACAAAATAAATAAATAATACCGGACTGGTCAAAACCCTAATTTTACTTGCCTGGAAACAACTAGGCATTCTTAGCTATAAGTTTAATGTACAGACTTTGCTCATAGAAATTACCTTAACTTAAAGAAATAAGTGGATGAACATTGGAACCACATATGCATGCAGAAATTCACTAAACATCAGAGTTACTGTATGGAGACATACTTGGGTATTTCATTTGTATTTAAGAAGCTTATAAGTAAATGTGGAGGCATTCACAGGTATGGTATTGTATAGATTTTTCTCCTTAACTGAATAAATATGCCTTCTATCATTTCACCTGCCAGATTTGTTTAAAACCATCTTCATTCCCTGTCAACACAGGGGGAAATTCATCCTAGTGAAGGGCAAACACCCCCCAGTTATGAATGACTCTACTTGGAATTAATGATGTTTCATGGTATTAGGGATCAGATAGTCTTCAGAAAACATGAGGCTTTCCAGACATAAGCTGATCATGGAAACTATTTTCATACTGGTTGCTATTTTAGATGAAAATCCTCGATTTGGGGGTGGAGTCTGAGGTTGTCATCTGAAAGTGTCTAATAATCACCATTATCCATCACCCTGAAAAATGTGCATTTGTGTAAACTTGGAAACCAGAACAATTTATAGCTGTTTTGAGTCTGCCATTTGCTTCCAGTCACATGCTATTCCCCAAACAATTCTAGCTCAGCTATTCTAGTGTTGGAGAATTTCTGAAGAATATTTCATGGAGTTTTTTTAATATTTACAACAATGCAAATATTGATGTCTCAGCGCAGTCAATACCACAATTTATTGTCCTTCAATAACCAACACTGAGCCAGCATCCTTATTCGTCAATATTTGCACTCAGGTAAATCAATCTTTACACTGGCTTCAGCAGATGTCAATAGCTACTTATTCCAGATAAGTAAAAGTAAAAACAGGAAGCATTATTTATTTTTAGAGGTAAAATAACAACTAGTTACATAAAGGTCTGGCAGCAATTCTGGACTATCAATACATCATTTCTGTGGGCAATAAAAACAGAATAGTATGAAATCATGTGGTTTTACAGCATAAGAAGTGGGACTTAATAAAAACACACTTCATCTGTTATTAATATTGCAGGTTGGCTTTTTAAAAACTTTACAGTATTAAAATTCTTGGTTTTCTTTTTGTCATGAGTGAGCTTCATGTTTTATGTCACACTAGTAGGAAGAATTCACAGATATATTCCTGAGAGCTCTCTAGATTATGTGATTAACTCTTATTTTGAGCTAAAGAAATCTTTAGCCATGCTTGACCTATCTGAGAATGAGCATTTACCATTGACTTGCATTGGGGCTTCATGCTTTGTGCTATTAAACTAGATTCCATAGATTAATTTTAGACAGCGAGCTCCTGTATTAATAAATATATAATAAAATTAGATTGTCCTTTTTCCTGTCTCACATATGGGAATTAAAAATACACAATAAGGGGGGCCAGGCAGTGACGCTGGAGGTAAGGTGCCTGCCTGCCTGCGCTAGCCTAGGACGGACCACGGTTTGATCCCCCGGTTCCCCATATGGTCCCCCGTGCCTGCCAGGAGCGACTTCTGAGTGCATAGTCAGGAGTAACCCCTGAGCGTCACCGGGTGTGGCCCAAAAACCAAAAAAAAAAAAAAATACACAATAAGGCAGCCACAATGAACCAAAGGAAACACAATAAAGAACTGATTTACATTTATGGTCTTTAGGTCCTTACTGATATTCTGAAAAATAAAGCTATTGGGTCCTTAGGAAAGGTAAGGTGGGTACAATGGTGATGGGTGTGATGTTGAATTATGTACATAGGAAACCAGTGTTAAAAATATTGGAAACTACAAAATTTCAATCAATAACAGGTTTATAAATGTTTTATTAACAAAAAGAATAGACTAGAATTATAAAAGAAGATTTACCTATTGGTACATGCCCTTTGAGTGAGATAATAACCTTAACTAATGGAAACAATCATCAGTCCTGATGAAAACAAATGATTTTGTTATTTGTATTAGAGAAATTGTGAAAAAATACATTTAAAGAAATCTTTCAGGAGGGAGATGTGGGATGCATGCTGGGAACAGGGAAGGAGGGAGGACAACACTGGTGGTGGGAATACCCCTCATTCATTGTCACTCTTGCCTTAAATATTACTGCGATTGATTTGTAATTCACTTTTACCACAATAAAAATGTAAAAAAGAAAAAAATCTTTCGAGAATTACATTTTAAATACAGAGTTTACTTGCCTAGAACCTGTTAAGACATTGACCCAAGATGGCAAATTGGCTTAAATGATTGCTACTATGGGCAGCATCAATCTTACATCCTATTTAAATAAAAAAGAAAAAATCTCCTACAGGGTTGTAATTAGGCTTCAGTAACTGGTATGGTTAGTTACAGAAAATGTTTTTTTGTTTTGTTTTGTTTTTTTGGTTTTTGGGTCACACCCAGTGACGCTCAGAAGTCGCTCCTGGCAGGCACGGGGGACCATATGGGAACCGGGGGATGGAACCGTGGTCTGTCCTAGGCTAGCGCAGGCAAGGCAGGCACCTTACCTCCAGCGCCACCGCCCGGCTCCCTAGTTACAGAAAATGTAACTAGTCAGTGGTCAAACCTAGGGGTCATGGCCAATAGCTGTTACTAATCAAGGATTACTCAGTGTCAGCAAGGTGCTCCTAAAGCAGGAGATGCCAAATAAAGTTAAAATACAATTCATGTACTTTCCAGAATGGCTACTATGTGATAAATAACACACACACACACAAACACACACAAAATAAAAGCTGCTAAAATTAAAAATATTGTCTGCCTGCTGTTTTGACTTTTTCCTTCAACAAAGCCTCTAGATAATGACTGCCAACTCTAAAGAGTTATTTATGTCTCCTTAAAATTTGAAAATGCTATTATAATGAGAAGCAATGAAGGCATATCTCAAGAGAAACCACCAAAAGAAACCAAAAGACTCATATGTGGACCTCTGTAGGTCCCCCTGTCAAATGTAGTCCAGTGTAACCAACAAGAAATCAGAGATTATGGTGGAGGGTACTGAGTAGTTGAGAGGGGGAGCTCTCAGGATGCTACAGGATTCCAGTCTTCAGAATATGAAGGTGAACAGTCAAGGGAAATCCCTTAGCAATCCTTACATGCACATACTTGTACAAAACAAATTGAAAAATGGGGATTCTTGTTAATCAAAGAGATTTCTCTAAAGACCCTAGAAAAGCAAAATGATATCTTATGCCTTCCACTGGTCAGTTAACACTTACCTTTACATACAGTCCTGTTCTGATCACATCTCAGATGCACTAGGGGAGATTTATCAGGAATGGAGGTAGTTAATAGATAAGAGAATACTGAGAATAACTACTCTTACAGGAGAAGTCTTAGAATACTATGTGTCCAGTCTTTCAGAATCTTTGGACACCCTTTGATGATGCTTGATGTTGGAAGAGTAAACATAGAGTAAACTAATGAAGGCTTTTGCATTTTTAGTTTTTCATTTTGGGGCCTGTGCCTATAAGTGTGGGTGAAGGGAACTGAGTATCAGAGAACTATTCTTAAAAGTGGTGACACTTAACATTGAGAGACCAAATCTACACATAAACTCTAAAGAATGTAGGTGATTGCAAGTAAGTGGAACTGAAAAGACTCAGGTATAAAGGGAGATAGTATTTCAAGAGATGGCAGTGAATAACTTGCTTATCCTGGGCTTGAAATTGTTTTAATGTCTAATGGAAAGATGTATGATTAAGAACTTTGTATATTTGTACATCTAACTATGGTTAACAAAAATGGTTTTTAGGACATTCATAGAAGACTGGGGTACCTTTTATAATAAGCCTTGGGAAGAGCTTGCAGGGGGAAATTTCAATGGTAGACAGCAACTTATAGCAGCAGAACAGAGGGTGAAGTCAAGTGGCAAGATGAAAAACAAGATGTTGGTTAGAGATAGTACTTATTTTACTTTTATTCTAGATAGGGGCTCTCTATTTCCATAGAACTTAAATCACTTTATGCTGTCTCATATTTATATGTCATTTTACAAATTGAGAAAAGGAAAAAAAAAAGGGCCAAAGACCAAGTGGTCTCAGAAACATTGAGTGGAAAAAAAAAGGTCAGATCTAAATACTCAAGCCAACATCAACAACAACAGAATTAAGAGACCCAAACTATAACAAGCTAAACACAAAATGGACCTGCTACAAGAGTAGTCTAGAGGACTAAGGGTGGAAATATGGGCTGCATGCTGGGAACTTTGGTAGTAAGAGGTCAATACTGGTGGTGTGAATGGCCCTAATTCACTGTCACTAAACACCTGAAATACAACTGTGAAAGATTTGACCTCAATGACCTCAATAAAAATATTTAAAAATATATAAGGGGCCGGAGCAGTGGCACAGAGTGGTAAGCCATCTGCCTTGCCAGCGCTAGACTAAGACGAACCAAGGTTCAACACCCCAGCATCCCATATGGTCCCTCAAGCCAGGAGCAATGTCTGAGCACATAGCAAGGAGTAACCCCTGAATATCCCCAGGTGTGGCTCAATAAATCAATCAATAAATAAATAAAAGAGATATCACTTATTTAGGCCTAACAAAGGCAGAGGGAGCAGAGAAATTAGTAGAATCTCGTTTGTTTAAAAACACTCTTAATGAGGGAAGTAGAAAAAAGCCTGTCTAGAGTACAGGCTAGGGTGGGCTGGGGAGGAGGGAGATTTGGGACATTGGTAATGGGAATATTGCACTGGTGAAGGGGGGTGTTTTATACATGACTGAATCCCAACCACAATCATGTTTGTTTGTAATCAAAGTGTTTAAATAAAAATACACTTAAAATAGCTGTGGGGCCTGGAAGTGGAGGTATCGTATAACTAATGCCAACCTCAGAAGAGGCAATCAGCCAGTACAAGCAAAGATAGGCTTTATAGGGCCAGAGAGATAGCACAGCAGCGTTTGCCTTGCAAGCAGCCATTCCAAGACCTAAGGTGGTTGGTTCAAATCTCAGTATCCCATATGGTCCTTTGTGCCTGCCAGGAGCCCTGAGCATTGCCAGGTGTAGCCCCAAAACAAAAACAAACGAACAAAAACAAAAAGATAGGCTTTTTTTCAGGAAGAAAACAAACAACAACAAAAACAGGGTGTGTGTGTGTGTGTGTGTGTGTGTGTGTGTGTGTGTGAGAGAGAGAGAGAGAGAGAGAGAGAGAGAGAGATTGGGAAAATAAAAAAAACATGGGTCTTATAGTTTCTTGATTTCCATTTGTGTGGAACTCATTACCCCCCCCCACCTCATTTATGATCGGGGTGGGGCACGCTTCTTGCCGCTCAGGGTTTACTTCTGGCTATGCACTCAGAAATCGCCCCTGGCTTGGGGGACCATATTGGACTACAGGGGATCCAACCACGGTCCATCCTAAGTTAGCAAGTGCAAGGCAAACGCCCTACTGCCTGTGTCACCGCTCTGACCCCTCATTTATGATTTTTTTCTTTTTATTTTTTTTTTTTGATTTTTGGGCCCACACCCGGTGGTGCTCAGGGGTTACTCCTGGCTGTCTGCTCAGAAATAGCTCCTGGCAGGCACGGGGGACCATATGGGACACCGGGATTCGAACCAACCACCTTTGGTCCTGGATCAGCTGCTTGCAAGGCAAATGCCACTGTGCTATCTCTCCGGGCCCTCATTTATGGTTTTTAAAATAAATGATGCCACTAAGTAGTTATAACTGGAACTAGGAAGTGACAGCTGAGCTTTGCAGGTCTGTATATTAGATTATTTCAGCTACATATAGACCTTAGGTACATCTAGAATCTAAAAAGAGACAAGGGGTAAGTGTAGAATACAGAGAGGTCATTCAGGTCAGATCCAGCATGGAGATTCTGCAAGTCAAGAGTGTGCCCAGCATGAGGTTCAGAAGAACCTTTATGAAAGGGAAAAGCCAGAAAGGTTATGAGACAAGACAAACCTCTTTCCAGAGATTTCTCTACATTTTTTTCCTTGGCCATGATGCTGATTGTAGACAGACTGCATAACCTCTTCCTCTTACAACAGGGTGGGTGTAGGAAGCTTCACCTGCTCTTTATAGCCTAGCTGCCCTGTTGGGAGGAAGTCCAATGCAGACTCCTGCAGAGTCCAAGTCTGCCTGGCAGCCTGGCAGAGGGCTTAGGCAGCAGAAGCTCAGCAATTAGATGGACAAGCAAGGATGTGATTTATTTCCAGATGCTTCCAGCCTCCAAGCTGTCTAGTGTCTTAAACCTCCAAGTCTTCTCAGGTCAGGCCCCAACTGTCATGGCATAGAATCAAGCTGTCCTTACTGTACTGTCTCAATCCCCACCAAACACATTGTGAGCAAGAACAAATGGCTCATGTTCATCCTTTGCTAGGGGTGCTTAGCTGTATTAGCTGACTCAATCAGAGGTCAAGAATACAAACAGAAATCTGAAGGAGAATGTGTGTGGGGTGTGAATACATATAGGGAGGTGGATGGTAAAGTCATATTGTGGAAGTTGGATGACCCAGCACTCTTAGGATCTTGGTGCCATGTGGAGTTTAAATGTCAGATCCTCCTACATTCTGCAAAGAAGAGATGGCCATAACAGATTACTCTTTCTGCAAGCATTTCTTGTTGCCTTCGGTGAGTGTTGAATGATGTGTCAATACACATATACCATTTGCAGTTCTTAATAACCTATATGAAAAATTAATTGTCAAATAGGCTTTTCATTTCTTGGAACTTAGAAAATAAACCCAAACCAAATTTAGTCCATCGTCTTAAGACTCTCAGGTAAGAAACTAATTTTTTTTCTACTCTCATGCCTTTTGTTGTTATTGTTGTTTTGATGACCTTTAGTTGTTGGGACACATTTACATTAAGGAAGAGAACAAGCACTTTATTGGTGTGCCAGGTTACTCAACATTTAATTATATTGGGATTACACTTGACTATGGGGTACATACGTCAGTCATTATACCACTGAGCTGCCCCTGACCAAGAGACTTATCTTTTTCATTTTATTTTATTTTGTTTTGGGGCCAAATCCATCAGCACTAAGGACTTACTCTTAGTTCTAGACTTAGAGATCATTCTTGTACTGTTCAGGGGACCATATGAAGTGTGGTCCAACCTAACCTGGAATACAACCTAAATTGGCCTCATGCAAAGCAAGTCCCCTACCTTCAGTCCTCAATAAAGATATGTCAATTAATAATTTTAAAGTATGAGGGGCCGGGCAGTGGCACTGGAGGTAAGGTGCCTGCCGTGCCTGCGCTAGCCTAGGACTGACCGTGGTTCGATCCCCTGGTTTCCCATATGGTCCCCCAAGCCAGGAGCGACTTCTGAGCGCATAGCCAGGAGTAACCCCTGAGCGTCACTGGGTGTGGCCCAAAAAACCAAAAAAAATTTTTTTTTGAAAAAAAAAAAAAAGAATTTTAAAGTATGATACACATGGCAGCCAGATGTTACAATGATCAATAATATTCTATCTCATTCAGTATTTCAGTTTTTTACAATATTTTATTTCCTTACAATATTTTACATAAGTTCCAGATAATTTTGAGGAAATTGCTTTAGAAAATGACCCTGAAAAGTAATTATTTTGATATAATATTATCAGATACAAACATAGAATCTGATAAAAGTAATAATGATTCTTTATAGGGGTTGGCTTTTGATAAAAATACTTAAAGTCCCATTGATTTGATAACCTAGGCTATGAACTAATAAACATTAATGAAGAAGGAAGATACTTAAAGAAAAAAATTGGGAGCCGGGTGGTGGCGCTGGAGGTAAGGTGCCTGCCTTGCCTGCGATAGCCTAGGATGGACCGCAGTTCGATCCCCCGGTTTCCCATATAGTCCCCCAAGCCAGGAGCGACTTCTGAGCACATAGCCAGGAGTAACCCCTGAGCATCACTGGGTGTGCCTCCCAAACCCCCCGCAAAAAAAAGAAAAAAAAAAGATGTGAGATTTTGTATTTTTGAAACATTTAGGGCAGTGGTCCTCAAACTACAGCCCGCAGGCCACATATTGTATTTGCTCCCGTTTAGTTTCTTCACATCAAAATAAGATGTATGCAGTGTACATAGGAATTTGTTAGTAATTTTTGTTTTTACTATAGTCTGGCCCTCCAATGGTCTGAGGGACAGTGAACTGGGCTCCTGTTTAAAAAGTTTGAGGACCCCTGATTTAGGGTTTGCGCCTGGACCTGCATCCAGAAATTACTTCTGGTGGTGCTCAAGGAACTGGGGATCAAACTTCAGTCAGCTACATGTAAATCAAGCCCCCCTACCCACTACACTATTTCTCTGGTCAGCTGTAATAAATAATATATCAATAACAAGAAATGCATGTTTTATGTGTGACCCTCCCACTCCATTCTAAGATACATTCTCAAAATAAATTATCTCTGTACAGAATCGTGCACACAGTTGGTCAAAGGTAAGAGGCCCATAGGGGAAAACCAACGGTCATAAAATGATGATGAGTAAACCAAAAGGGGTGAGTGTTAATTGATCATAATGAGCAGTGAACTGCTGATCATAAAAGACCTTTAAGAACATTATACTAGGCCAATGAAGGCAATGACTAGAAATGGCATACAGTAACCTGATATCCACATGAAACATGCCAAGTGTGAAATTCTATAGCTACAAGTTCATGTTTATTAAGAGCAATGAAAGGATATGGGTGTAGGGATGAAAAAATAGCAATTTCTAAAAGATGAACCTTTCTTTAAGGGGGATAGTTCATCTAAAATTGATTGTATTTCTGTGCTTTGCAACTTGGAAACATTTTAAAAGGTCCCTGCTTTGCTCCATAAGGCAGCCATAACCACCCCACCCAGAAGAGCCTCTGAGAACACAGCAGAGAGGATTTCCTGAGGGTCAGGCACATCTTCTAGCCAATGAACCTCAGTACAGCACAGAAACAACATCATACTTCAAGTGTGACGATGGGGAAACAACACAGGCCAACATCATGCATGGAGTATGATTAAGATAGCAGCTCTGATGACCTGAAAAGTGCCAATCAATTATTTACACTCTCAGATAAAATGTTTAAAGAAGAAATATGGAGGATCTTCACAGAAATCAAAGAATGCATGGATCAAGTTGAATGAACCACAAATAAGAATCAAGAGGATATGAAGATAGAAAGAAGAAAACTCCAAACTGAAATAACAGGACTGAAAAATTCAGTGAATAAAATGAGAACCTCACTGTAAAGTCTCTCCAAGAGCAACTGAGGACAGAATCAGTAAGCTGGAAGATGTGATGCATAATAAAAGATATTTGAAAGAGCCTTAAAGCAAATTATCAAATAATGAAAAAAATCCTCAAGGAATGTGAACAGATGAAAATAGAAGTCTTTGATAAACTCAACAGAAACAACGTAAGCATGGAAAGAAAATCCCCAGGAAAAATTAACAGTCAAGTACATCATTGCAGAAAAATTCCCAAAGTTAAAGACTGCATGGAATCAAATCCTGCATGCCCAAAGAGTACCAGCTAAAATTGATTATATTGCATTACAAAAAATAATACTGGTATATATAATATATATGGATATATAAAAATCTTGAATTGTACACAATAAAATTATAATTTATGATAATTAATCCTATAGCATTGCAATTAATTTTTTATTTTAATTTTTAACTATCATTAGTATTAGTTTTTTTTTATAAATCTTTATTTAAGCACCATGATTACAAGCATGTTTGTAGTTGGTTTTCAGTCATAAACAGAATACCCCCCTTCACCAGTGCAACATTCCTACCATCAATGTCCTCCTCCCCACCCTCCCGACCCCTACCTTTATTCACGACAGACATTTTGCTTCTTTCATTCTTTAACATTGTCATGCTAGTTGTTAGTGTAGTTATTTCCCTAACAGTGTTGCAAAAATCCTCAAAAAAATTCTGGCAAATAGAATTTAATGCATCATCAAGAAGGTCATTCACCATGACCAAGTAGGTTTTGTCCCAGGAATGCAAGGATGGTTTAACATCATTAGTATTAATTTATGAAAGAGGAGAGTGACTTTTTTTTCTCTCCTAGCCTTACACCCATGCTGAACATCCTGGCCATCTGGTCCAGAATGATGAGTCTCTCTTTGTTTCCAACTTTTATCTAAAGGCCACATTCCCATAAGGTAACAAGCTAACAAAGGGGGGGGGGAGGGGGAGGTATACAGAAACTAAAGAGCAGGGTTTTTTCTTTTATAAAATCGTCATTTAGGAACCATAATTACAAGCATGATTGTAGTTGGGTTTCAGTCATAAACAGAACACCCCCCTTTACCACTGCAATCTTCCCACCACCAATGGCCCCTCCTTCTTCCTCCAACCTGCCTGTATTCAGGAAAAGCATTCTACTTATCAAAAAGATAAGAAAGACTTCTAAAGAGCTGAGATCCTTCTGTAAGAAGGCTTCTATATATTTGAAAACAAAATGGCTTATCAACTTTTGAGAACTGCCTTGCTATATCTTGTAACATTTGGCAGATAATTATGATGTGGCAGCCATTCAAACTCTTAACATTTATTCAAGAGAAATAAAAATAAAAGAAACAAGATAAATAGCTTAATTTAATAAATTAAAACAGTTTGCTGAAGTAAGGATTACCTTAAATGTCCTTTAATAATTGGAAGGATTCCATATTATGGTATAACTAAATATTGCAATAGTACTCCCCAAAAATATAGATCAATTTCAAAGACACTATTTTAAGTGAATGAAGAGCATATGCAATATGAGATCATGTATGTGAAATTCCATGCACGCAATAGAAAACCCATCAGTGATAGCCCAGGGCAGAGCACTGAGCTGTGGGAATGAGGGTAAAGGGATATGAAAAAATCTTCTGAATAGCTGCCAAAATTTTTCTATTTTGATTGAGTTGGTGGTTACATAACTACACAATTTGACAAAAGCCATCAACCTTAAAATATTTGAATTCTACTGTATGTAAATTATAGCTCAGAAAGTTGATTTTTAAAAAACTCACTCAATGGAGTAAATCACATGTCTTCAGATGTTTTTGCAGAATTTGCTCTGGAATGATAGGATTTTAGAAACAGTTTTCAATTGTTGACTTGCAAAGATCCCCACATCATAAATCATGCCTTCTCCCTTCCCTTTCTCAACTATCCATTCATGGTGTTCTCAACTCAGCATCAAGACTTGTAGGCTGGAGAAATAATATAGGGTCTAAGGTACTTGCACTACAAGTACTCTAGTTCAATCCCCTGTAAAGCATGACAGCAGACATAGAAGTCAGTCCTGAAAAATGAGGAATGTGGGATTGTGATCCCATAATCAATAATACAAAAGGGTTAGATACTTGCTTTACCTGTAGTCAACTCCTATTTAATCTCTGACACTTCATATAATCCTTGAGCACTTGTCTAAGTCACCTTGAAGTACAGGGTTAGGAGTTACACCCTGAGCATCATTGATTTTGGCACCCCTCAAAAAAAAAAAAAGCAAAATAAGATACAGAACCCAAACACAATAGTATGGAAGGCAGAACAAATGAAAATTCAGTAATCTTGACTATATCATTTGTGAATTGTAAAATTGGGGGACAAAATTTTGACTTGTGAAATGTCCATTTTATAGAGCTATGTACAGAGTAGATCAGAGAAGACCTATACACCTTCACCATTTTGGATGAAACTGTTTTGGATATACATTTTTCTACCTCCGTTCTACCCAGTGAACTGCCATTGCTGACTGAAACATGTGCAGTGGGGACAGACGGCGTGAGGGTCTCCTAGCCAGAGAGCCTGCCGTGTGGCAGGTGAGAGCTTGTCTCATTCTGTTCTCACTGAAGCACAAAGATTTAATTACCTCTGGTCACTGATTATGTATGTGTGCAAATATATATTCTTTGGATTTCTTCTCTCCTGAGCACTAGATCTGAAATGGAGCATAAATCTAAAAAGAAGACGAATGTCCAAGCACATAAAATAGTGGGTAGTTTCTTTTTATTAGATTTCTTGTTCTGTGCTATGGACACTTTCCTTGCTTCACAATCTTCCTCTTGAGCTTTTCTCCCGATGCCCTAGAGAGCAGACACTCTTTAATTAAATTGGACATATGCCTTCAGATCTCATCTTATTTTTTACCTTTGTTGTGTGCCACTTTTGCTCTGCAATACAGGGGACAAAGGCATTAGCAGGATTAGAGACTTTGAGCATCAGAGCCTCTGATTAGTAGTGCATCTAAGCCATGGAGTGTGCCCATGCCTGGACAAGCATGCCAGTTCATTTAGGGCTGGAGCTAACTTATTCTGCCCTTTACCAAACCCTGACCCAGTTTCCTCAGAATTTCTTTTCTCTTAGAGATAATGTCTTTCTAATCACCTACTAGCCTCCTAGCAGACCATGCTCTTTCTGTGCACTACAAAATTAGCATTTACCTAACCTATCTTTAAAAAGGGGTGTAATTTTATCTAAAATCCACCTCAAATACACACATGTGCACAACTCTCCCATAAGCATACACTTGAATTCAAAATCACAAACATCAGCCAACCCTCAACATATGGGCAGTCTCCTATCTCACACAACAAAATCCTATGCCAATCTTCTAAAACAAAAATAAAACATGATGCAGGAAGTGCTTAATTTTATTTATTTTTTTTTGGTGAGCCAGCCCAGTAACTGTGCTGAAAGTCTGAATCTCTCTTTTGAAATGTGAAGATAATATCTATTTTGCAACATTGTGGTATAGACTGAATTAAGATAACAGTATATATTTTAATTAGAACTGTTGTAAATTTGGCCTTATGATTGGCTTGGAAGGTGGATGGAGACCTGTCTTTAGGCTCTGGACCATGTGGCTCCACAATCCCAATTAACCGTCAGGTCTGGATGTTCATGAGAGAGGCAGGTAGAAATCTCACTCACATGCAGGCTTCAGGAAGTAACAGCTTTATTCATCCTAGCCACTACATGTGTGGCCTCTATCATAACCATTTAAGCAGCTAGCCCTGCATCTTAACTCTCTCAGTCATCTTCCTCTGCCCTTCAAATTGGCAAAGATCCAACCAGGCAAGAGACAAAGACTAAAAGATCCTCTCCTCTGGGTCAGAACCCTTAAGTACCTTTCCCAGACCCCTCCCAGGAAATGGGCAGGGTCTGCAGGTAAAGTTACAGGTCATCTCCAGTTCCCAAGAACCCACCCAGAAATGGACGGATCTCAGTTACCTATATTCCGGGGTGGAGCTACAAGAACAGTGCCTGGCACAAGGAAATACAAAGCACATTAGTTCTTTATTTTTAGCTAGACAGATGTAAGTAAAAAAAACACTGGATGTCATCTGCTTCTTCTATTCTTCTATTCTAATTCTACTTCCCTTAGTGGAATAGAAAAAGGTCACATGTTAGGTTTCAAGTAATATGTTAAAACCTAACACAATCTCACAGTGTTTGCACAAAGACTTCTGCTATGATTCTCAGGTCTAGCCTCTGATTTTTTAAATCTTTCTTTCTCCAAAGGCGCACGAGGAACCATGAGCACTTTGAAGATGTAGCTCTCTGTCATTGATGTTCTCTTAGTTTCTGAACATTGAAAAATGCACCCAACTCTGTGTGGGAAGCTCCCAAGATGCTGTATGAATTACTATGAGAAAAACTTAAATTAAAAAAAGGGCATCAGGTAGAGTGAAGATGAGAGATTATTCTGAAAGAGAATTATAGTAATTAAGGCAGCATGGTTTACAATATTGCTCATGTTTACTACATTTTTGTGTATAAAGATGACACACTTGCACAACCAATGGACCAAAGTTCCTCTGTTTCGGTTATTATCTCACTTCTATTACATATCTTTCACCTGAATTGGTTAATGTCAGGGTCATTGACACAGAAGTTGTTGTCAGTAAATAATGTCTTTCCTTGCTTTGTGTTGGGCCTTGATATGTCACATATGAGTGAGATCATCCAGTATGTGTCTTTCTCCCTCAGTCTCATTCATACTATTCATGCTAGGAGTAGCATGAACTCCTCTAGTTCCATCCACATTGTAGTAAAAGGCAAGATTTCATCTTCTCTTACAATTGAGTAGTCTTTCATTGTGTATATAGACCACAGCTTCTTTATCTGCTCACCTGTCATCGGGTATCTGAGTTTTGTTTACAGATCTTAGCTACTGTGAATAATGTGGCAAAGAACATAGGATTAGAGATAACTTTTCCAATTAATGTTTTTCTATTCTTGGGATAAATGTCCAGGACTAGAATTGCTGGGTCTTATGGGAATTATAGTTTCAGATTTTGAAAAGTTTTCATACTGCTATCCATGAATGCTGAACCAGGAAACATTCCCACCAACAGTGAATGAGGTTCCTGTCTTGCTATTCTATATGCTTCTGAATCACACTGAATGTGAGAAAAGAAAGTGCTAGGAAGTAAGTGAGATGTTATAAATTTCAGTAGATTTAAAGAGAGTGGTTTAAGCAAGGAAAAACCTTGTCTAGAGCTAAATGATAACCCACCTTTTAACTATTTGTACAATATTTCAGCTGCAAGATCTAATTAACCAGCTACCATATATTATCCTGTCATTTTAAAAATTAACTGATTTTGTGCTCCAGGAATGTACATTTTGCCTTTCATATACTGGATTTTTGCAGAGACTAAATGAGCTTTCCTAAAGAAGACTGCTTTGATGTAGCAAATTTAGGGAAAGAGAGAAATGGATCTGCATATAGGACATTGTGTCTTTATTAGAAGGTGCTAGCACATGAAAACTGAGATGCATGGTGGGGGATGGAGGAAAAGAGAAGCATATCCCTTCCCATCTTACTTGAGCATTGGATGCTTTTGTCACATTGGATTTGCCACATTTGTTTCCCTGATGAGGACTTAAGTTCCTAATGACTGTATGCTTTAAAGAGATCATTTCCTTTCAGTTAAGAAGAAACATTTGCAGTCAGAATCTATGAATGGATTTTCTGGGATCAGATACTAACTGACTCACTCAACTTTTATTTGTGTTGATTCTAAAACAAGAAGCTATCATCCACATACACACAATCAGTCTTCCTTTCTGTCTCTCTTCCCATCCAAAAAAAAGCATATTAAAAACATATTAGTTTCATGTCATCACACGCAAAAAAATGACAGATATTTTATCAAAAATGTTTTGGGTACCTAATTTTACAGCCCTCTTTTATGCCTAGTGCCCCAAAAGCTTGTTTGATGAAGTTTGATCAAGGTAAAACTGATTTATTTTTTATTTTTTTTATTTTTAATTATGAGAACAAAGATGCAAAAAAAGAAGACAAGGTAAAGTTACAGTGGAAGGACAATCACCCATAAACAGAATTCTCACTAGTCCCATTGATGATATCTTAGCTTTGAACTTTCAGCCATAGAACATTAAGAAAAGAAAACAGAACACATATACAATTACTTTGTATCTCAAGTCCCCAGATTGTAGTACACACTATTTCTTAGCAGCACACAATATAATCTAAAGACATAAGACTTATGTAACTCCTTAAACATTGAAGGCAAAGTACTTTTTTACATTTCCATGCACATGCATATTAGTTTAAGTTAACCTCCAAAGTTTCGGTGTGTTGTGTATGTAAATATGGGATTATTATATTACTGACCCTACCTTGATCTGTGATTGTGCCCTACCCTAGGGTGTGACCTGGCATTCAGCCCCCACCCTAGGGTGGTACCTGATTCTTCTTCCACCATTGGGTGGTACCTGATTCTGGGGCATAAAAGCAAGTATCTGTGGAAGGCGGGGGCTTTTTTCTTCCTGGCCTATTACTAGGCCTTTTGGGGCTTCTGCCTCTTCACGGAATAAAGAGCTGTTTTCTTCGGAAGCCTGGCTGCCTGTTGGCTTTCCTTCTGCCACATTCACCTCAGAACCGCTGGTTGAGCAGGGTGGCAGACGCGTGCTCCGAGCTGGAAGGTAAAGACCTCATTCTTCCTCCCTCCATCAGTCAACCTCTTCAAGGGCTGACTTGCAACATCAGTGGGCTGTTTTTCTTAAGGATTAGAGTCAAAGGAGCATAGTAAAAACGGTGTTAGAGTGGCAATTAGTGTTTGCATAGGCTCACCAAAATATGAGGGACATGGAAAGAAAAACTTTGGCCTAAATACAAGGAGACCCTACACCTGAAGTTTCCTGGCATAAGACCAACTCTAGGCTCCCGGCAAACTAGTTTGTCCAATCCAAGTCATTGTCTGTAGTGCCAATACACTTTTATTTTTCACATAGTCTCTGTTGTTGGTATCATGTTTCTGTATTAAAGATGCTGGAATCTGCATATCCTATATTGCAGTCAGGATGGTGCAAAGCGTCCTCTCATTTCACCTCACACTTAAGGGGTAATAGAGAGAACCCTTTCCTATAGAGCAGGTCGTTGTTGTTGCCAAGTCTTCTTAGTGTTAACGAAGTCTCTTTTGAGCAGGTCAATGTCAGAGCCTTGGTAGGGTCTTCCCTGTAGAGGACTGCTTCCAGATGTTGCTATAAAAAACCTTGGATATTTCGTAGATAGCTTGCCTGGTTCAGGCGTGAATGGAGGATGCTCATTCTTCTGAAGCCTGTGCCAGGTCATCATATCGATGTTCAGGGTGTAAGGTTCCATTGCACTACGAGATTTCTGTGTTCCAAGAACTTATTTGCATGTATAGTATTTTCCCATTTTAATGTGCCTATGCAAATAAGGAACATGCCTCGTGGCTTATCGGCGCATATGGAGGCCATAGGAACAAGTTCAACAATCCCCATGACATAGTTCAATCATAAGCATTAAACTGAGGGACTCTTCCACCAAAATTCGTTATTGAACAGTTCACAAAGAGAAGACAAGATAAAAAGTGGGTAGAATCATCACGGTAAAACAATATTTAGAAAGAGTTTTAGCTGTTAAAGAAAATACACATAAGATATTCAAAAGATATATGTGTCCATTTTATGTCTCTTGAAATAGTTTGTTAAATCCAATGCATGGCTTTGGTCTGTGATTAGAACTGTGTAGTACTGAAGTTAA
The DNA here is from genome assembly GCA_004027635.1 of Crocidura indochinensis. Classification (NCBI taxonomy): domain Eukaryota; kingdom Metazoa; phylum Chordata; class Mammalia; order Eulipotyphla; family Soricidae; genus Crocidura; species Crocidura indochinensis. The sequence goes on from PVKC010001917.1 coordinate 28,140, forward strand.
GAAGGGTAAATGTGGGGTATTGATGGTTGGGGGTGAGAGAGTTAAGGAGTAATAATGAGCTTTGTAGGGATGTGCAAAGGGCAGAATCTGTTAGGGCAGAAAGTCGGTGTAGGGGTGTGATAAAGAGCAGAATACAAATTGGACATTCTGCATACATAAAAACATATCTTAATGATATGGAGTACTATTAATATGTATGTGTGCCCCGACGGTTTGGAACATATAGACTGGTATGAAATTACCAGTTACTGCCTGAGTACAGCTGAGCAACCAGTTAAGTTCCTACAAGTGTAAAAAGGCAGGGTTAAAAGGCCTCTGGCACAAAATGAGGTCTGCCAAAAGCCATGCTGACTGAGACTCCCAGCTCCCAGGAAGAAAGGAGAACCTACCTGCGCCAGAAGGCCGGGAGTTCAAAGTCCGCCCCCTAAGTCTCCCTCTGGAGCCAACTTGGAAGTGGGGAGAACCTAGGGTACCCCATAAGCTCCTCCCAGGAACCCACCTGGTTGGCTTGCCCAGGCATGTGGCCAAGGGGAAGTCCTGGAGCTCTGGAGGAAAGAGGAAGAGGGGGCTGGGGTGACCCAGGTCCTGCACCCCGACCCTAGGCCTAGTTAAAAGGCCTTTGGCACAAAATGAGCTCTGCCAAAAGCCATGCTGGCCGAGACTCCCAGCTCCAAAACTGATTGTTTTACCTTTGAGTTCTACCTTTAAACTGAGTCCCTGCACACTGCCTAACCAAGGAAGAGTCAAAAGGCTTCTCTCTTCAATATGGAGCTTCAGTTTGTATCCAGCTAGAATTGTCTTTATGGAGGTTAGGGCTCAGTGTTGACCTGGAGGCCTTTGCTTTAGATGCAGGGTTGTAAGCCTGGTCATTCATCATTACCTGGTGCTGTAACTGCAGCAGTTAGGCCAGTGAAGACCCAGCAACCAGCACACAACAAGAGTATGATAAAGCCTTTTCTGTGTGTATGTCCTAGACAGACTGTCTCCAGAACCCAGCCTTCTGGGATCCTGGCATATTCAGTCAAAAGTGTGGACCATTAATGTCCCTATGAAAGGGTTTCATGCTAAAATAATAAGAGATGGAAAGTGGCCCACAGAGCTTCCTTGTCCAGGCACATTCCCTTTCCTTGGATTTATCCCAGCACCAAGGTATCTTGCATCTCCCTAGCATCTCCTATCCCAATGCCAAGGTACCTAGCATCTGCCTAGCATCCCTAGCAACTCCTGCATCTCTTGAGGTGTACCCTATCTTCATGCTTGGGGGTTATGCTTTTATGTGGGGCAGCATATCTAATTCATTTTTCTGCATCCCAGCCCAAGAGAGGTGCATAATCCTGAGAACTGATCACAATTATATCTCATATACCGTCTCAAGAGTGGTCCTGAGAACAAAACCCTAAGCATTTCTGGGTGTTGGCCTGTGACCTCAGAGCCCCAAAATTGCTTTTTGGGGGTGGACAGATGAGGTTTTTAATCTAAGGCCCTGCTATGCTACTATTTGAGTTTGGTCTTTGGAACTTTTTACTTAAACCTTTCATGTGTGTTTCCTCATTTGCAAATGGAGATAGTAGAATGCACTTCAGGCATGCTTTATAACTGAATGACTTGGTGGCAGCATCAGTGTCCTTATCACTTTTTCTTTGGAGCTACGTGCTTTGGCCATTCTCCCTTTATTGTCTCTTATAGCACTTGTTTTGTGAACAACTTGCTCTAACTCTAGGGTTCTTACAATAGGGGCACTTTCTTCTCTTTAGCTTCTGCTGGTCATTTGAGACATTCATAGGAGTGAGTTGGGAAAGGCAGAGCCACAAGCAAGACCAAGATGTGTTACTGAAACCACCACCACATGGAGCCATTTCAGAAATTTATAAAGTTCTTAACCCTCTAATCAAAATATATCATTTTCTTGAGTGAGAATTACACTGACAATACTCCTGATGTATGGGCAGTGACATGTAGTTTCCTTACAACTCAGAGACAATTCTAGGACCAAAGACTTCCCAACAGTTGACACCCTCATATCAGCTTCTGAGATCTCCTGTCCCTTTGGCTCCACTCTTATGGATCATTTGAATATTTTTCTTCCTGCATGTAGGAAGTTCAGTGATAGGCTGCTTGTATTGAGTGGGGATACGTTCCTCACCTTATATATTTCCACTCACCCAATTCTTTGATGCCTTATCAGAGCAGCATTTGGGTGTTTACAAATGGCATCTTTGCTGCCAGTCATTTGCATGATGACATAGCTGGAGACTCTTAGATACATGACAAATTAAGGGCTATGACTCCTTGTTCCTTTCTCCCAGACGCATCATTTAAAGAAGTAAAAAAACCTCTTTAGGTTTGAAATATGCCAGAGTAGAGGCACAATCTTGCCACATAGTCTCGCATGTTCTCCCCAAAGCCCCTCAGTTGGCCATTAGAAGCAGATTCATGTGGGTGTGTTGGAACCCCTCCAGTGCTGTGAACTTAAGGAAGCAATAAAGGCAAATGCAAGGTTACAAAAGCATCCACAAATGGAAGCCTTGGGCAGCACCCTCTATCAGCTGCTTCAAGATCTGCACGATGGGCTGGAAGATAAGGTCATAGATAGAACATTCCTGCATCCATGATGGGCCTGGAAGAAACTATTGCTATTTTTTTTAATATCTTGCCACCATTTATAAAAGGACTGACAAGAGTTTGTCAGAATTCAGCATGGTAAGGGGAAGCCTGCCTAAACAAAACAATGGAAACCTAAGACTGGATTTAAATTGGTGGCAACTTGGAAGAAATTAAGAGGCAAGAGAGGGGGCATGAGGGAGAGCTACAGCAGCGGTTAACCTCTCTACTGGACACTGCACTTTCACAGATGAGTATTTTCTGTGGTGTCACATCTGACAATGCTCAAGGCTTACTCTTGGCTCTAAAATCAGGGTTCACTCCTGGTAGTGCACAATGGACCATATAGAATGCTAGGAATAGAACATCCCAGCATACCAGGCTACCCTATCCATTATGCTATCATTCTGGTCTCAAATCAGCTCTTTTTTAAGTGATAAGCAACCCAATAGGAAAATGGATGAAGAGCATGAATAAATAATTTACAGAAGAAATATGAATTCCCAATGACCATCTGAAATATGAAGGAACAAATGTGCACTGATTTCCACTGTCACTGGACAGTGTAGAGCTTAATGAGGTACACACTTCTTTAGCTCTCTATGCAGAAGGTGAGTTCAGGGGAAACTCTGGTGAGAAAGCCAGGATAGAGAATCTGGGTGCCTTCACAAGCTGTTGACATTCTTCATTGACATAAAGCAACCCAATTTGAGGGCAGCAGAGATAGAAAGGCAATCTTTGGTTAATGTCTTAAGACCCATTTGTACCATTGTTGGGATCTATGTCATGCAAATACTTGCATTTATTCATAACTGTTTGTCTGTTAGAAATGATGTGGGGACATATTATTGCCAAAATATTTATTTTTTTTATTTTTATTTAAACAACTTGAATACATGCATGATTTTGTTTGGGTTTCAGTCATGTAAAGAATACCACCCATCACCAGTGCAACATTCCCATCACCAATGTCCTAAATCTCCCTCCTCCCCACCCAACCCCTGCCTGTACTCTAGACAGGCTTTTTATTTCTCTCATACATTCTCATTATTAGGATTAGAATAGTTCAAAATGTAGTTATTTCTCTAACTAAACTCAAAGTAAAAAACATTAGGCAGTATTCTGTCACACTAACGTTACTAAATTTTTTTTACTATAATGACATCATTGTTAGAATTGGCCAGGTTCAAGTCAGTGTGCATAGCTACCTAGACTTCTGTAAAAATGTGTACACCATACCAAGTTTAAAATGAGGCATCAGATAATGTAAGTATCTCAGTAGAATCCCAGGTATCTGTTTGTGACCTATATGTTCTTTCTCTATGCTCTTGTGTAGAATAATCCAGGAATCATTCAGGAAGGAGAGAATAGGTATCCCACCATAGATCAGGGTGAAGGGAAGTTTTAGTTATTGAAGAAATATAAATCAAGAAGTGTGACCTGAAACATAGAGGATGAGATAGCAATGATAGATTCATCAACAAGACAGAGTCTTGCCCTGGGACTTCCAACTCCAAGAGTGAAGACTGGATCAATGGTCCAAGTATGGTAAGTGCTAATACAGACAGAGGAGGAAGAGCAGGAGAGTGATTTGGTTTGGAAACAGAGACAGTAGGAGAATAGTTAGAGTCCATGAAAGTTACATAGAAGATAAACCCTTCTCAAAAAGGAAAAAGGAGGCTGTGGAGAGAACAAAAGTTTCCTACTTCTAATGGTATAGGACCATTAACGTAAAAACACTAGAGTACCTCTATGTAAGTGTGTGGAATTGGGGTAGTTGAGCCCAAAGAGAAGAAATTGGGTGAGATTGTATTCTAGTCTTGCTTTGGCTGTGTGAGTGAGAAATTCACTTTATATCTGAACTTACCAACGAACCACCTGTACTCTGATTCTAAAAAAAACTGTTAGCTTGTGTGACTTTGCAAAATGTCTCTTTTTGGGTGTTGGGGTGATAGTACAATGAGTAGAACTCTTGCTTGAGGCTGACGTGAGTTTGATCCAGGCACTCCATTAAGAATGATTCCTGAGTATTGTAGATATGGCTTCAAAACAAATGATTTAATGTTTGCTGTTAATAAACACTCCTGGTCAGTGAGGAAAGACAGATTCTGGTCTACCATACAAATGCTCAGCTGATGTTTATGTTCCTGGGCAATCTAGGCTAAGCAGAGTCATCCAAGGTTTCGGGGACAAATCTTTCCTCCCCCACTTACTAGTTACAAAACACCCCACTTTTTTCATGTAGTACATCTCCCCTATTACCAACTAGCCAATTGCTGACCTATTCTACTTAAAACTTTCTTAATGACTGACCTGAGGACTATTTAGTGGCTGATCCTGCAGAAATCCCTGTCCCAATTTACAGTTACTATTTCCTTGATTTTCCTCTGAGATTTCCTATCACCCTTCACCAACCTTCAGCTCAGCTCCTTCTGCGGAAGTCTTCACTGGAACCAATCTCTCTTGACATGGCTAATGCCATAACGACAAGGAACAGGACAATAATTTTCAAGCAATGACTATAAATGAAAAGTCGCATTTTATTTCAAAAAGTCCAGGTGGGGGAAGAAGTCTTTATTTTTATTTATCTGTGCCATCCCATCAATTACCCTATTGTAGAGTATTTCTCAAAGGAATGAGGTGAGTGCTGTGATTGTTTTTTTGTTTGTGTGCTTGTTTGTTTTTGCATGGAAATTACATGGAGTCAGTCACTATTTGTAGATATTCAATTAGGGGCAATAAACAGAGAAAAGATATATAATTAAGCTTAAAATAATCTTGTGAAGAAAGCTACTGACTTCTTATCACTTTGGGTCATGTACTGAATTCAATTTTTAGTTTACTGCCCCTTGCATACAGTTTCTCCTACTGCCTCACTTAAGAACACTTGTTTATTCTAATGATGTGTGTATCAATTTCTTATAGGAATCAGCATTGTTATTTCCTCTGTGCAGCCCTTGTATGCTTAAACAAAGTCTAAGAGGTGGGTCATTGGATCAGTTGTCTGTTTAGAATGAGGCCCTCTCTGGCCCTCTCTATGCATTGTTTGCAAAGATTAGCCAAGTATACAGAAAAAAATATGACGAAGTCTGGAAATTAATGACTGAGTTTTGAAAGAAGCAGAACCAAACCAATAGTTCATCACATTTGACAGAATTATATCAACAATCCAAGAACTTTGTAAGTACTTGAAGGGCTTCAGAAAGCCTTCGAAAGGCATAGGAAGTCTTAGTTGCCCTTGAAAGCAATGCCCGGTACCTAGACCATCTCAAAGTTGAAGAAAATACACAATCAAAGGGTAAAATAGCATTACATAGATGCACAGGGACAGACAGTGAACTCCAGAGAAGAGTAGAGAACATAGAAGGTATGTCCCTTACCGTATGTCTCTTCAGCTAAGTGCCAGTCTGTTCATGCTGTGCTATGTATGATTCCAGCTTCTCAGATACAGTGCATAGCTGTATGTCTATGCACCAGACAGCTAGATAGAGAAGGTTCCAGGGTTGCCCTCTATTGCAAGCATACTTCCTGCTGTTCTTAGTGGAGATATGTGTCTGTGCCAGGCTGTATACAAAACAGCCAAACAGGCTGCACATTGTCCATAGTGTCTGGGGATAACCCCGCATGAAAACCAACTCCAAAGATGGAGTAAATGAACCATATGTTTTTTCCTCATTATAGGCAAATAAAGGAGCTGTATCTCAGGAGGATGCTAAATATGAAGGAGAAACAGCTATATAAAATTTGATGTCAGACACATGGAGGACTTCAAACTCAGCTTTGCAAAGTGCAAACTGGATAACTATATCCTTCAATGTTTTAATGTTTTTCATCTGTAAAATGGGCCAACCAGTCTTCCTATTTCACATGGCTATGAAGATTTAACCAGAACCAGCCATGAGGTTCCTATCTGGAAACTTCTTGCTCAGAGATGATGCAGGGCTCCATAATCTGATACAATTCACAGGATGGAAAGCAGCTTCTGTCCATATCATTATCTCACCTCCCTCCACATTCTTGTTCACTTAGCTGCTTCTGCTTTATTCTACTCATCTGCACTCGGTCATTCCCAAGAACAACAAAGCTTGAGGAGGCTGAGACTAAACACAAGGTTTTTTATTTCCTTCTTACAAGGTGAGAGAGGACATTGCCTTCAAATGAAAGATTCTCTGCCATGCCCTCTCTCAGCAGAGGCCCTAATTCATTTTTCATGGCCCCTCGCAGTGACAAAAGTCACTGCTTTCTCTCTCATAAGCATGCTCTACGCAATAAGTCAAAGCTGATGTGCATTGCCCCCCTGGGTGCTAGTGCGCTCTTTGATTTAATTTGCCCTGTTGTTTGGCACAGAGCCTGTGCCAGCGAGTTTCTTCACAGAGCTTGGAAGGCTCGGCCCTGACAGCGATGAGGCACAATGACAGATGGAGTACAGTGGGTAGTGTTTAAATACTTTGCGCAGTGATAAAAGAAATAGTGGAGAGTGACAGATGCTATTGCAGAAATCAAACAACACGTGCATTTTTCTGGTGGGCACTGTGGATCTCTTAGGTGACAACACAAGTTCATGGGGTGATGACTATGCCCATTTTCACATAGCTACAAGAAGGAGCATCAGGAATAAGCTGTCAGCTTTGGAGACTGGTTTGATCAACCTATTCGCTACTCTTCAGACAGGCAAGGTCTGGGTGGACACATTCACAACTGACACCACCTTCACAACTCCTATTCAAAGATAGGTTGTATCCATCCATCTTGCTCCAGGAGGAAGATCAGTGCAGGGGGAGTCTGGCTGAATCTCCAAAGTATACTGTTTAAGAACCCATCTTAAAGGGTGAGCCACACCTCTTCAAAAAGATTGAGTCAGAAGTAGAAATGATTTGACTCAAACATAGCGAGCAGGGAAAGGGCTTCAATCTTCTGAACCCTGAAAGCTCGTCCTGATATCAAAAATACCTGAGACCTCCTCAGATATCCTGTTAAGGTCAGTTTTCTGTAAGAAATAGCTCCTATGATCATTAGCAGATGATGTATACTCCAGTGCCACCTACTAGGAAAGCTGGAGTGCTAATGACTGTGAAGTCTGTAGTATTGCCTTTTCCAAGTGATGGACCAGCATGGAGAAGCACACTAAGGGGTTGGAAAGACTACACCAAGTGTACTGGTCAAGCAAGGCAACATGCAGGCAGATGTGCAGGACACCATCACTCAGGGAGAATATTATTGGGACAAGACCTTTACTAAAGAGTCAGCATTTTTTCTGAGAGGTTTCTGGTGTGGGTTTGAATGAGTTTGCAACCAGATCAAAAGGCAAACATGACATGTGGGGTGGTGAGGCAGAAGGCAGGTATGAATCATTCAGTTAAACCCTCTGGGAGCAACTCGGTGAAATGACATGTTTATTACAAAGTGGGAAGGAGTATTTAAACTATTATGCAGCCAATAGGGGAAGCAGAATTTACTTAGTGCAGGAAGATTAAACAAAGGGAAATGGATGTACTTACAACTCAAGTGTACATGGAGAATACAAGTACATGTTTGTGGATGTGACCTATGTGACCAGTTTAAAGTTACCAATGTAGCTGGGAGAAGCACAGGAGGTGGACTCTATTGTGACATACCAGATGCTTGTTCTCATAGGTGCTCATCTCCCTTTTTCCTACTTGAGGTAGGGGCTGCCTCAGCCTACAGGATTCCTTCCTTTAAAAGCTTCATTTGACAGTTATGAGTGTCTTCTCTGCTAGAGTGGCACTCTTTGTGAGGTTCAAGACTTTCTCTGATGGGGCCTGGCTGCACAGAGTGGTGTGTATGAAATTAAATATGTATGCCCATGTGAAACAAACAGTAGGGTGTTTTGTGATATGTTAGGAATAGAGTTTTAGTATGTTTTATTTCTTTTTATTTCAGTGGGAAGCTACTGATGGCAGTGCTCAGGGATCACTCCTGCAGGGCTCTGGGGACCATATGTGGTACGAAATATTAAATTAAAATCATTTAAAGTCATTTAAGGAAAATGACTTAAAATACTATGTCTTGGGGCCAGGGAGATAGCATGGAGGTAAGGTGTTTGCCTTTCATGCAAAAGGTCATTGGTTCGAATTCCGTTGCCCCATATGGTCCCCCGTGCCTGCCAGGAGCAATTTCTGAGCATGGAGCCAGGAGTAACCCCTGAGCACTGCTGGGTGTGACCCCCCAAAAAAATACTATGTCTTTGGTTCCTGTCTAGTTTCTTTTATTCTTTGGTTTTGTTTGCTTGTCTATTTGACTTATTCTTTAGCTGTGAACGTATGTATTTATTCTTTTGGGGGACCTCTTAAATGGTACCCAGAGGGCCTGGGGCCCATTCCTGGTGGCTCTTGGCCAACTAAGTCAGTGGTTGCCCTCAAAGGCTCTAGGATATGATGCTAATGGAGCCCTGTAATGTTGAATACCTGCAAGGTGACGCGGTAGTTTGCAGGGGGGGGGGGGAAATCCAGGAGGTGTTCGGCCAGGGGATACACTGTTATGCCCATCAGCAAGTCTCCATTTCTTTCTGCTCTAACTGAGTTGTTCTGTGAGAATGTGGGAACATGGACAGGACAGGTTAGCAGAGCTGTTTCTGCAGATGAAATGAAAAGCAGGCATGAAAATATGACATCTCCCTGTGTGTGCCTGTATAGATGTAGACACACCCATAGGGGAAAACAGAGCTGGGCAGAGAGTATGTTGCTTTCCAGACAAGATTCCTCCACCAATGCTGATAGTGATGGTGACCAGTGGCTACTACAGAGAATAGGCACAAGAGTCTGCAGAACAGATTATCCACCAGTGTGCAGATAATAGTTCTATTCTGGATACTGATTTTTTTTTTTTTGGTTTTTGGGCCACACCCGGTGATGCTCAGGGGTTACTCCTGGCTATGCACTCAGAAGTCGCTCCTGGCTTGGGGGACCATATGGGAAACCGGGGGATCGAACCGCAATCCGTCCTGGGATAGCACAGGCAAGGTTGGCACCTTACCTCCAGCGCCACCGCCCGGCCCCTGGATACTGATTTTATACATTCTCTGGGCCTATTCTGGATTGTTTCACAGTCTTGTGTACCTAGGGCCAGCAGCTGAGCTCCCCAGCTCAGAAGAGCAGCACCTTGATCTTGACACTCCTACAAAGCTTGGGGAGTGTCTCCAACCAGGCTGAGTCATGGGTGTTCAAAAAGCACCACGTGGTCAGGCATAAGAAAAATCAGTCAGGATGAAAATGATAGGTTGGGATGAGAATAAAAGGACAATATGAATAAGAGGATGCAAAAAAGGAAAGGGATGATTCCAGCAGAGCTAGAGAGACTGAAACCTTCCCCCACAATAGAAAGGTACCTGATTGATTCTGGCAAAAACAAACAAACAAACAAACAAAAAAAACCAACAAAATTTTGCCTTTCTGCCTGAGGCTGTGGACAGTGAGGTCCCAGAGAGGGGCTAAACAACAGCCATTTTGGTTGTCACAAGTAGAAATTGGGAGCTGCCTGATTTGTAGACCACCAGTCTGCTGTTCACCCCATAACACTTAGGACAGTCTCCCCACCCCTACTAAGCATAGCACAATGATGGCTCAGGCTGAGGAGACCAAGAATATCTGCAGGAACCAGAGAAGCAGAAGTAAATGGGAATGGTCTGGATTGCAGCAAAGAAAAATGAGCAAGACCCTCTACCCAACCTCCCAGGCTCTCTGAATGCTTGGAGGAAGCAGAACAAGACAGGGGTGAGGGAAAACAGGAAGACAACACAGGGCAGAGTGAATATGAGAAAAAAGGAAGTCTTAAAAGACAGGGAAAAGTGAAGGTGGCAAAAGATACTGGGTGCCAAAGGCAAGTTTGAGGAAATTACACAGGTCCAGGGATCCTCAAAATTTTAAACAGGGGGCCAGTTCACTGTCCCTCAGATCGTTAGAGACCGGACTATAGTAAAAACAAAAACTATGAACAAATTCCTATGCACACTGCATATATCTTATTTTGAAGTGAATAAACAAAATGGGAACAAATACAGTATGTGGCCCACGGGCTGTAGTTTGAGTACCACTGGGCTGTTAGACAGACTGAGGAGAGAGATCAGGCACTCCAGGGAGGTGCAGAGAGGGCAATGAAAGACTGAAAATCAGTCATAGTTAAGGAGGAACAAACTGAGCAATAATTATGCAGAGAAGTGGAGAATGAAGGTGAAGAAAGTCAAAAGGGACATCATGTACAGAAAAGTGGCTGAGGGAATCAAGAATGGAGGTACCTGAGTGTGCAGCAGGGTTGGAATTTGATTAACATCCATCTTGGGAAAGGGATAAAGAAGAAATAAAGAAAGAAAGAAAGAAAGAAAGAAAGAAAGAAAGAAAGAAAGAAAGAAAGAAAGAAAGAAAGAAAGAAAGAAAGAAAGAAAGAAAGAAAGAAAGAAAGAAAGAAAGAAAGAAAGAAAGAAAGAAAGAAAGAAAGAAAGAAGACAGAAAGAAAGAAAGAAGACAGAAAGGAAGAAAAGGAAAAGGAAAGAAAAGAAAGATAGAAGAAAGAAAGAAAAAGAAAGAAGAGAAAGAAAAAGAAAAAGAAAGATGATTGAAAGAAGGAAGAAAGATATGGAGGAGGAGAGGAAGGAAGAAAACTGAAGAAAAGATGGAAGAAAGGAAAAAAGGAGGAAAGGATGGAAAGAAGGAAGAAAGGAACAAGATAAAATAAGGAAGTAACAGGAAGGAGGAAAATAGAGAGAAGGAAGCAAAGAACAAAGAATGTGGAGGAGAGAAAGGTTTTAGTTATAAAAATAAACAAAGAACATCCCTGTTCACCAGGGCAAACTTCCCATCAACAATGCCACCCATTTCCTTCCTCCCCACCTCCTGTCTGTCATTAAAACAGGCATTCTCTCTCTTACTACCATTGTCATTATAGTTGTTAGTGTAGTTATTTCTCTAACTGCACTCACCACTATTTGTAAGGACCAGTCCTTCTAGCATTCATCTCTACTGTCTCTTGGTATTATTATGATAATATCTTTTATTTTTGTTAAATACCATAGATTAATGAGACTTATCTGTGTCTGTCTCTTTCCCTTTGACTTATTTTATTCAGCATAATAGTTTTCATGTTCATTCATGTATAGAAAAATTTCATAATTTCATTTATCCTGACAGCTGCATGGTATTCCATTGTATATATGTGCCACTGTTTCTTTAGCTTCTCATCTGTTGTCAAGAATCTAGGTTGTTTCTAAATTCTGGCTATTGAAAATAGTGCTTCAAATGAATATAAGTGTGCAGAAGGCATTTTTGTATTGTGTTTTGTATTCCTAGGGTATTGCTGTATCATATGGGAGCATAATTATCCATTTTTGGAGGAATATCCATATTATTTTCCAGGAAGGTTGGACTAGATGGCATTCTGACCAGCAGTAAATAAGAGTTCCTTTCTTCCCATATCCCCACCAACATTAATTGCTCTTGTTTTTTGTGATGTGTGTCAGTCTCTGTGGCATGGGACCTTATTATTGTTTTGATTTGCAACTCCCTGATCATTAATGATATGGAGCATTTTTTCATGTGCCTTTTGGCCATCTGTGTTTCTTCTTTTAGAAAATATCTATTCATTTATTACCCATATTTTTGATGAGGTTAGATTTTTGTCATTGTTGTTGTTGAGTTCCATTAGTACCATGGATATGTTAGATATTAGCCCCTTCTCTGATGTTTATTTGGTGAATAGTTTCTCCCATGCTGTGGGTGGCCTTTGTAACCTAATAACTGTTTCCTTTGAAATTCAGAAACCTCTTACTTTCATGTAGTTCCATTTGTTTATCTCTGCATTCACTTGTTTGAACAGTAGTGTTTTCTCCTTCAAGATGCCATTAGTCTCAATGTCATGGAATGCTTTACCTATGGGTTCTTCTATATATCTTATATTTCTGTGTCTAATATCAAGATCTTTAATCCATTCAAATTTCACCTTTTTGTTAGATGGAAGTCTGAGTTTACTTTTGTGCATATGGCTGACCAGTTGATCCAACACCACTTGTTGAACATTGTGTTACCTGCCCCTTTATCAAAGACTAATTTATTGTAAAACTGGAGACTATTCTCTGAATACTTAAGTCTATTCCATTGATCCGAGGGTTTGTCTTTATTCCAGTACTATGCTGTTTTAGTGACTATTGTTTTGTAATACAATTTAAAGTTGGGGAAAGTTATGATTCCCACATTCTTTTTCCTAAGGATTGCTTTAGCTATTGTTGGGAGTTTATTGCTCCAAATGAATTTCAGGAGTTTTGATCCACTTCTTTGAAGAATGTCATGGGTATCCTTAGAAAAATTGCATTAAATCTAAACAATGCTTTGGGAAGTTTTGCCATTTTAATGATGTTAATTCTCCCATTCCATGAACAGGGTTTGTGTCTCCATTTCCATGTGTCCACTTTTATTTTTTTGAAGCAATATTTCAGTGCTCTTTTCCTAGATCTTTCTTTCTTTAATTAAGTTGACTCCAAAGTATTTGCATTTCTGTGGCACAAATGCAAATGTATTTTTTTTGTTTTGTTTTTTTTTTGGGGGTCACACCCGGCAGTGCTCAGGGGTTACTCCTGGCTCCATGCTCAGAAATCGCTCCTGGCAGGCACGGGGGACCATATGGGGCACCGGGATTCGAACTGATGACCTTTTGCATGAAAGGCAAATGCCTTACCTCCATGCTATTTCCCAGGCCCCGCAAATGTATTTTTAATGTCCACTTCTTCTCTGTCAATATTTGTGTATAAGAAATTTGTGTATATGGTTTTTGCATATAATTTTGTAACCTGCCACTTTGTTCTATGAATCTATTGTTTCTGGAAGGTTTTTGGTAGAGTATTTAGGATTTTTTAAATATTGTAACATGTCATCTGCAAACAATAAGAGCTTGACTTCTTCTTTTCCTGTCTGGATGCCCTTGATATCTTCTTGCCCAATTGCTATAACAAGTACTTCCAGTACTATGTTAAATAGGAGTGGCAAGTGGGGGCAGCCTCGTTGTGAACCAGGTATTAGAGAAAAAGTTTATCGTTTATCTCCATTCAGTATAATATTTGCCATTTATTTGTGGTAAATGGCTTTGAATATATTGAGAAAAGTTCCTTCCATTCCCATCTTGTTGAGAAGTTGTATCATGAGCAGTTACTGGACACTATCTAATAGTTTCTGTGCATCTAGTGACAAGATCATATATTTTTATTATTTATTTTTTGATCTGGTATATTACATTTATTGATTGATATGTGTATGTTAAACTATCCTTACATATCTGGAATGAAATCTACTTGGTCATGGTATATGAACTTCTTGATGAGGCATTGAATTCTATTTACTTAAATTTTGTTGAGAATGTTTACGTCTGTGTTTATCAGGAATGTTGGTTTGTTGTTTTTTAATTTTTTTCTCAGCATCTCTGTTTTTGGTAATGTTAGCGTCATAAAAAGTATTTGGGAGTGTTTCTGTTTCTTCAATTTCCTGAAAGCCTAAAAAGGATTGGTAGTAGGTCCTCTTGAAAGAATTCATTAATTAATCCATCTGGACCTAAGCTTTTGTTTTGGGGAAGACTTTTGATTACCAATTTAATTTCCTAAATAGTGACGGTTTTTTTTATTTTTTATTTTTATTTTATTTTTTTACATTTTTATTATTACTGAAGTTCATTACACAGAATTATTTACGGTACATAATGACAATGAATGAAGGGCATCCTCCCCGCCAATGTTGTCCTCCCTCCACTCTTGTTCCCAGTATGTCTCCAATATCTCCCTCCTTTATTCCCCATCTCCCACCCCCAGAATACTAGTGTAACTGGTCTCCTCTTAACAGCTTGTTGTAGGTTGGGTATCTATTCTGTTTGGTGATCCAGTCTGGTCATTTTTTGTTTACACTACATATTCATATGACTGGTCCTGGTAACATCTTTTTCTCCCCTTACTTTATAAGGCTGAATGATTCAAGTTGTGATATTCTGTTTGATAAAAAGGTTAAGGAAAGGAGAAGGAAAAATTTGGTATCAACTACTAAAAGAAAATGAAATTAAAAAATCACCGAATAATATCCACAAGAGTGAAAAAAAGGTGGAAGAAAAAGACAAGGAAAATAATATCAAAAACGGACAATAAAAAAATAAAAATAGAACAAAACAAAACCAGATAAAGGAATACTGGAGTGGCAGGGTTTGGTGTTACCCCACTTTTTTTTGTATAGGCACAGTAAGTATTGGGGAGGTAAGGAAATTTCCATGGCCTAACGGATTCAGGGTTTCTCCACTCCTGGAGCATATTGTCGTGGGAACAACCACTGGCTCCATACCTTCTCATTGCCAGGGGTTTTGTTTGTTTGTTTATTTTTGTTGTTGTTGTGGAGGTGTCAGGAAACTTTCCTCTTGGTTTTAGATGAGAAAATCAGGTCACTGTAGAAAGCAATCTCGGTATTTGCGCATGTCCTAGGACTAGGCCTAGGGTAGTCTTTAAGGTTCTAGAGGTTGTTCCAACATTGTTGATGTGTTCAGTTTTCTGTGTCATGTGCTCCATGTTTTTGCTAGTTACCTAGGCCAAAGTCTAGGAAATCATGGTTCCAAAGGTTCTGCATAGTCTCTGTTGTCATAATTGGGCCTCTGTGCTAAGAAATCTTGATTTTTGTAAGAGATCTGGATTATTGGTTAGGGTAGGGTTTTCCTTAATGGTCTCCAGGTCAGTTCTACCAGTCACTATTGTCAAAGTCAGTTTTCTGAAGTTAGTGCTCTTATTTTTCATAGTTCAAAGAATGATACATCTTTTGATTTCCATTTAGTGTTAGGTGATGTGATAGGACCTCCGGTCTTAGGTCAAGTTGACATTTTCTCGCTGTCCATGTTGTCCTATCAACACTAGCACAAGCATATCTCCCAAAAGAGCTTAGTTCCTGGTGTTGTTGCAGGGAGTTGTTTCAGTTCTACATCTGGGATCTGGGATTAGAGAATGAACAGTGTCTGATCTCGTGGAGACTGAGTTGTATCCACATGACATATGTGACAGTTTTTTTTAATATGCTAGATTGTCTTGGCTCGACTGTGGAAGATTATGAGTCCAATAATTTATCCATTTTTTCCAGGTTCTCTTGTTTTGTGACATAGAATTTCTCAAAGTAGTCTCTAATTGCCCTTTGAATCTCTGTAGTATCTGTAGTGATCTCTCCTTTTTCATTTATAATCTGGTTTATTAAGTTTCTTTCTCTTTGTGAGTTTTGCTAATGGTTTATTGATCTTGTTGATTTTTTCAAAGAACCAACTTTTGTTTTCATTGATCTTTGGAATTGTTCTTTGGATTTCTACTTCATTAATTTCTGCTCTAAGCTTTATTATTTGCTTCGGTCTATCTATTTTTGGTTCATTTTGTTGCTCCTTTTCTAATTTTATAAAGCTGTGCCATTCAATTATTTATGTAGTCCCCTTCTTTCCTAATGTGTGCTTGCAAAGCTGAAACTTTTCATCTTATTACCACTTTTTATGTGTCCCATAAATTCTGATAATTTGTTACTTCACTCTTATTTTTTACAGGAATCTTTTGATTTTCTCTTTGCTTTCATATCTGACCCATTGGTTGTTCAGTAGTGACCTGCTTCATTTTTAAGTGTTAAAGATTTTCCTGTGTCTGTTTGTAGTTCACTTCTAATTTCAGTGCATTATTATCTCAGAAGGTAGTCCGTAGAATTTCTATCCCCTTCATTTTATGGAGTTATGTTTTATGGGCCAGCATGTGGTCTATCCTTTAGAATGACCCATGTGCATTGAAGAAGAATGTGTATGTAGTTTAATGGGGGGTTGGAGAGCCATATATATATATATATACATATATATATATATATATATATACATATACACACACATACTAGGCAACTTTTTTTTATTTCTTTTTTCAGAGCTAAGTTTTTTTTTTAGTTTTAGCTTGGTTGACCTATCAAGGAGTGACAGGACAGTGTTAAGATCTCCCACTGTTTTTGTGTTACTATTGATGTTTTCTTCCAGTTTTTTTAACAATTGTATTTAATATTTTGCTGGTCCCTCATTTGGTGCATATACGGTTAGGAGTCTGATTTCTTCCTGGTTTACATATCCCTTGATTATTATGAAATACCCATCTTTGTCTCTTACAAATTTTTTAAGTCTAAAGTTTGTGTCATCTGATATTAATATGGCAACTCCAGCTTTTTTTAGGGAGTTGTTTACTTAGATATTTGTCCTTCAACCTTTAACTTTGAGTCTGTTTGTTTTGCCTATTCACTTTTGTTTCTTTTTAACAGCAGAATGTTGGCTTCAGTTTTTTGATCATTTTGCCACTCTGTTTCTCTTAATTGGTGCATTTAGTCTACTGATGTTGAGAGATATAATTGTCATGGGATTTAACATAATTTTTATGTAGGAATTTTTGGTGTCTGTTGATCTGTCCTTTCTTAAAGTTTACATTTCAGTTTGTCTTTTAAGGCAGGTTTTGAGTCTATAAAGTGTCTGAGCTGTGTGAGCTCTGCTAGGTGAAGTATCTAGGCAAAGCATTTATTTAATTGAGTTTTGTCAGTATATCCCACCACTGCCTTTGGGCCTGGAGGGCTTCTTGGGACAGGTGGCTGTAAATCTTAAGGATGATCCTTTGAATGTAACTCCCCTTTTTAATCTTGCTACTTTCAGTATTCTATCCATATCTGTGGGATTCATCATTGTAAGTAGGTTGTGTTTTGGGGTGGTTTGTTATTTGTTGTTGGGGGATCTCTTCTAGCTGGTACTCTTTGGGTTTGTAGGGTTTAGTTGTATGCATTCTTTAGCTCTGGGAGTTTCTCTGAAATAATTTCCTTGATTATCGAAACTTCATGGGAGTTATCTTCATGTGTTTCTGGGACTTAAATGGATCTTATGTTGTTTCTGTTGAGTTTCTCAAAGACTTCTATTTTTAATCTGTTCACATTTGTTGATGATTTTTTTTCCCATTGTCTAATCACTTGTTTTAAGACTCTTTTGTAATCTCTTTTGTTGTATGAACTGTTATACATCTCATCTTTAAGCTCAATTATTCAGTCCTCAGCCACTGTTACTCTATTTTTTTTTTATTTCACCTACCAAGTTTTTAGTCCTGTTATTTCAGTTTGGCATTTTCTCATTTATATTTTCATATTTTCTTATTTATTTGTGGTTCATTCAGCTCATTCCATGCTTTCTTTGAATTCTATATAGATACTCAAATTTTTTTTCTAAACTCCTTATCTGAGAAGCTAAATAGGTAGATCATCAGAACTGCCATATTCTTAATCTATGCATGGTGGAGGCCTGCTTTGTTTCCCCATTGTCACACTTGTGCTGTGATATTTTCTATGTGTTGTGCTGGGGTTTATTGACTAGAAGATGTGCGCAGCTGCAGAGTGAAGTGGAGTGACCAGACTGCTCTGGCTCCTCCCAGCTCATCATTATTGATGTGGCTTCTGCTCTTCTGGGCAGTATTGGTTCCAGCACCAGCAGCTAAAGGTTAGATGGCAGCCACAAGGAAATGGGTGTGGTGTGGTTCAGATTCTGCCTTTTGTGAGTAGGGTTGATCACCTCCATTGCTGTGGCTTCAATGGGCTCCTCTGGGCTGGGCTTTTCCCAGTATCAACAACTTCATTTCTGGATAGCAGTTGTGAGGAAAAGCTTGTTTCCAAACATTTTATACTTCACCTTGCCCTGGTCCAGAAAGCAGCAGTTGAAACATTCACCTCTGCATACTAATTTGAGACCTCAAAGACTGTCCCTACAAAAAGAATAAACTAAAATTCAAGAAATAGCATAATGGAGAGATAGCACAGCGGCATTTGCCTTGCAAGCAGCCGATCCAGGACCAAAAGGTGGTTGGTTCGAATCCCGGTGTCTCATATGGTCCCCCTGTGCCTGTCAGGAGCTATTTCTGAGCAGACAGCCAGGAGTAACCCCCGAGCACAGCAGGGTATGACCCAAAAACCAAAAAAAAAAAAAAAAAAAAAAAAAAAAAAAAAAAAAAAAAAAAAAAAAAAA
>PVKC010001918.1:7825-46836 GCA_004027635.1 Crocidura indochinensis
TTTGCATAGGCACAGGAAGTATTGGGGAAGTAAGAAAGGGAATTTCCTATATTCAGGGTTTCTCTGCTCTTGAAGCATACTGTCATGGGAACAACTACTGGTTCCATACATTCTCATTAATTACCACACCCCAAGGTCTTTTTTGTGGTGACAGGAAATTTTCCGCTCAGTTGTGGATGATAAAATCAGGCTTCTGTAGCTAGAGATCTTGGTATTTGCACTGGTCATAGGACAAGGTCTAGAATAGAGACTTTTTTTTTTTTACGGTTCTAGAAGTTCTGTTTCATCATTGTTGTTGTGATCAGTCTTCTGTCATGAGTGGTCATGGTTTTTGTTCAGATCCTAGGCTGAAGCCTAGGATAGATTCTTTATTATGGTTCCCAAAGTTCTGCTCAGTCTCCATTGTCAAAGTCAAGCCTCTGTAATTCGAGATCTTGATTTTTAAACAAGTCCTAGGCTACAGCCTAAGGTAAGGTTTTTCTTATTGGTCCCAGGATAAGTTCTGCCCAGTCATGGATGTGAAAGTCAGTCTTCTGTAGTTAGTACTCTTGGTTCTTTCCAGATCAAAAGATTCCATGTCTTCTGATTTCCTCTTACCATTAGGTGATGTGATAGGACAACCTGCTCTTAGATCAAGTTGTAGTTTCCTCATTGTTGGGATGTCATATCAGAACTGGTGAAAGTTGGTGCCAGAGTGGTATTAGAAATTTCCCAGCAGAATTTGTTTCCAGGTGTTGTTGCAGGGAGCTATATCAATTCTATATCTGGAATCTGGGGTTTGGGGTTGGACTAACACTATCCCATCTCATGGAGATTGAGTTGTATCCACATGACACATGTTCATGTTGGGAGGTGCCCCTGTGTTATAAAAAGTACGAGTTCTTATCCTTAGAAGATAAGATCTTGTTTCTGTGTTTCCCCTTTTTTTACTGTGCCTATACAAATATGGTGTCATAATGTACTCAAAACAAAGAACAATGAGTTGTCTAATGTTGGAGTGAAAAGTAAGATTTGAATCATTATAGATAGGACAAAATGAAAGTCAAACAATCACAATTTAATTACTCTTAAAATCTAATCTCAGTAACTAAGTTTGTTTTGTAATTCAACATTATTCAACTATGAACATATCGTTTTACCAAGGATCCTATAGTTTGTTTTAGTTACACTTAAAATTGTATTACTATTTCAGAGAAATGTTGTTCTTACATATAGCCAACCCACTTTGATATCCAGAGTGGATTATAAACCTCTGTACTGCTATGAGTCGTCACTGAGCACAAGGTAAGGAATAATCACTAAACATAATTGGATGTGTGCTAAGAAAAAAAGGGAGAATGACATTCTCCATATTTAGGGTTACCTGCATTTCAATTTGAGACATGAAACTCCTCTAACTTTATGGTATAGACTCTACCTTAAAGCTTTATCTGCTTCCTGGTTCAAGTCTTGTATATCTGACTCTTGCTTTGGAAAAGCCCATGTCCTTTCTCTCTTGAACACACAATGGTTTCTATTTATCATTATATTTATATATTTTTATCTATAAATATATTCATATTTTACCATTTTGTTTACCATATGTTTACCATTATATTTCTCAAAATAAGACTATTTTCTTTTGAAAAATCTGTTTAATAAGCAGTATTACTGATCACAAAGAAATAGCTAATATATTAGCATGATAAATACAATTTATATTTTAATTTAAAAAACACCACTGAATGGACTCCCCTCTACATGCACCCACTTGCCATACCTTTTTCCTACCTATAATTTCAGTTCTGTTATCAAAGTTAATTTAATGTTTATGTTCGTCTGCTTTAAATTTTTATATTCCCACAGACACCTGAAATTATGCAATATTTCTCTTTCTGACATATTTCATTTCACACAATCCCATTGAATTCTCTTCTTCTCCTGTAAGTGATAATTTTTGATAGACTTATAGCTGAGTATTATTCCATTGTTATGCATATATATGGGTGCATAGATAATACATCATAAATATTTATAGAAAATCATTCATCAGTGAACATTTGTTTTCATATTTTAGCAATTGTGAATGCTATTGCAAAAAAACATTGGAAGACATATAATTCTTTAAATTAATTATTTCATATATTTAGATACCAAGTAGATTTACTTTATCATATGGAAGCTAAACTTTTAGTTTTTTAAATGATTCATAGTGTTTTCTAAAGTGTTCTTACCAATTTATATCTCCACATGTCTTTTTTTTATATCTCCATATTTCTTCACACACTTGCCAACATTTGCAGTTGCTAGTCTTTTTGATATGACATTCTCACAAGTGTGTAAAATGGTATCTCATTGCAGTTTTTCTTTTTTTTTTTTTACCAAATAATAAGTGATATGTTTATATGCCTGTAGGCCATATGTATGTAAGTATGGCCTCTTTGAAGCAGTATATTTTCAGATCTTCTGCCCATTTTTAACTAGTTACTTGTTATGTTGTTGAAAATGTTCCTTATATAGCTTGGATATTAAACTGTCATTGGAATGTAGTATAATTTCTAATTTTACATTTTGTTTTGCTAGAATTTTATTTTTTCCAGAGAAGTCACTAGAATTTTATTTTTATGTATAAAGAGCTTTTCTGATTTTTCTTAGCTGTATTATTATTTTTGTTTTCATTTCCTTTGATGGTTTTTTTTTGTTTGCATGTATATTTTTTATGTTTTGGGGTCACAAATGCAATGCTCAGGGATTGTTCCTGGCTCTACACTCAGAAATCACTCCTGACAGGCTTGGGGGACCATATGGGATGCCAGGATTCGAACCACTGTCCTTCTGCATGCAAGGCAAATGCCCTACCTCCATGCTATCTCTCCAGCCCCTTACTCAGACATTACTCAGTAATGTCTCTAATTCTGATGTCACAGAATGTATCCCCTATTTTTTCCATGCATTTTGTGGCTTGGTGTTAGATTAAATCATTAATTTTAATGTACAAATTAGTGATTCAGTTTTATTATTCTGCATATGGTGTCCCAGTTTTCCCAAGACCATTTGTTGGTAAGTTTCCTTTCCATCATAGCTCCTTTGTCATAGATTAGGCATTGCTGTGTGTTTTTACTTATAGACTCTCAATTTTATTCTATTGGATTCCATGTTTACTTTTATGTTAGTATCATATTGTCTTAATTACTGCTTTAAGTGGTGCAGTTTGAATCAAACTATATTTTATTTCAAATATATATTATGACTCCATTAAGTAAGATTGCTTTATCAAGTCAGGATATTTTTCAAATATCCTAAAAATACTGGTATTTTTACTTTGATTTTCTTAAGATTGGATATTGATAGATATTATACTAATACTGTTTTAGATTTTTTCTTTTAATTGAGTTAATTTATGAACATATCATGAAGCCCCTAGATTTCTCTCCTTATATAATAGGAAAATGGTTTTTCTATCTCTTTCTCTAATACACCAGTACAAAATAAGATAGTTAAAACCTAAGATTAAAAAAATAAATAAATAAATAAATAAAACCTAAGATTAAAATAATATTTAGTATATAAATATTCTAAATAACCAAAATTCAATTAAAGCTAATATATCAATTGAGATATAGCAAGTGGAATGAAAATAAAATAATAAATGGATATCAACAACTAGCTGACAGAGATGTGAATCCTCTGAAAATATTTTTTAAGTAACAAACATAAAAATGCTTCAAACTTCGGCTGGAGATATGTTATACATGTGTCAAATATCCCAGGAGCACTGCCAAGTGTGATTTTCTTATCACAGACCCAGAAGTCAAACCTGAGCCCTATCTGGTACACTCCCCAAAATAATAATAATAATAATAACAATAAATAAAAACTTAAGATTCAACCTCAAAGTATACTTAAAATACACTGATAAGAGTGGGAAAAATTCTGGGGCTCACTAGTGTGCTGGTTTCCTGGGAATTGACAGCATCTGCCTGCAGCTTGCTTTTAGCCACTTGCAGTCATTTCTAGGTATTTGCCATGTTTGTGTTCATGCCAACTCTGGAACGGATAGATTGGCAACAAGGAGCGATACACAAGTCACCAGACAGTCAGGAGAAAAAGTGCATTTCAGTCAGGGGCTGTTGAGTAGCCTTTTGGATCTTACTGAGCCAGCCAAGCTTCTAGCTGTTTCCTCCTTTCCCTGCCACTTTTATTAGCCAGAGTTTAACATAAATCACTTTAGGGTCAGTTTGATGTAATTAAGGGTACTTGTGCTAATAAACCCAAAAAGGGTGAAAGGAAAGGTAAAAAGTGACTTCTAATTGATTTAAAAAAATCCAAGGATGAGGGAAATATCTGATACTGAATGTTGGATGAAGTAATCTGTTGGTGAAGTTAAGATGATAACGAGATGATAGCAAATGAGATGATAATCTGTTGTTGCTGATTGGAATCACTGGTCATAGATCCACTTGAGGAAACTGTGGTCCGCTCAGTTTTAAGTGGTGATTCTCTCTCTTATAGCATGAATCTGAAAAGAAATAGGGGAATACTCCAATGAGAAAAAGGAAGGAGAGGGATGGAGAAAAAGGTTTTGCTTATAGCACACGCAGACATACACATATTCATGCATACACAGTTGATCAGTGCCCTCCATAGGCTACAGCTAGTTGAGGGGCCTCTCACAAAGCACTTTCTCAAAAGAGTGATGGATACCATCATCTGGAACGCCGTTCTGAGTCTTTAGCTTACTCGCCTTCACTGCCTGGTTTTGTCCCACCTGAGGGAATTTTAACTGGGAGAGGACAAAGGTTGAATCAGTGGAATCTACTTTAATTGTGAGAAAAGTGGCTGCCTGGCACTGGTATTCCTCCTGGCCCAGTAACATTAGCAGCTTCTGTACCCTCCTCTCCGTTTATGATATCAAACTCCACAATTTCCCATGCTGTGCAAAGACATCCCCGGGTTGTTTCTCTTAATAGCTAAATGGTGAACAAAGACATCATGCTTAGTGTCATTTCTGTTCATGAATCCATAGTGATTTAGAACATTGAACCACTTAACAGTACCTAAGACTTGCATTGCCAGCACTGGCTAATCTCACTGGGTCCTGTACTGACCCTTGAAAAGTCTTTTGAGTGAGAATTCTTACTATAATATCCTGCACACATTTCACAGATATCAATGATGCAATTTATCTTATCCCACCAGGTCCAGTACTAGCCTTAGAAAAAAAAGTCTTTTGAGCAAAAACTTTCAACTATTGTAAAAGACCTCTTCCCTTTTTGGGGCATATGCATAGGGCGTGCTTCCGGGGGGTGGGGGCGTGAGGCTTCGTAGAGGGGGCACGTTTGACCTCGACAAACACTGTCATAACAAGCTAAGCCCCGTGTTTATATCTCTGTATGTCTCTGGAGCTGAGAGTTGCTGGGTCCTGCTTCAAACCCTGCTTCGAAAAGCTATGCATTGCAAAATGTGCTCATTGTAGCCATTAATCCAGACATCACCTATGATTAATAATCAGCTCCAATTATTTTATATATTTTTGTTTTGCAGGTTAAAGTTTTTTTTAATAAAGATACGATTTACAGTTGCACAGGGGGCGCGAAACTGTAGGGAGCCAGATTCTCCCTCACAGTTTTAGCATAAGCACAGTCATCTTGTAGCAAACTGCCATTTTCTAACAGGCCTGTCCTTTAGTTGAGCTATACATTGTGTACGTGCCAACTGGCCATGAGTTGACACAGATCAAAAGAAACAGGAAACTCAGATCTATAGATAGAGCATTTGGTGTGATAATAGGATGTTCCTCAAGAAACTTGTATCAAATTAACAGGCACATGCCAAACCCTTTGAACTGCATGCTTGACAAATGCATGCTTGACAAATGTTTGCATTGTCCCCTCCTTCCTTTGTGTAAAAACTATGTAAGTCATGGTATTTCAAAAATAAATAGATGCCATAATCAGAATCCTTGGTTGTCCCCTTTTTTCCACCAGTTTCTTTTACAGGTGCAGACCCTTTCCACGACCACGAATAAACTAAAGCTGCTGGCCGGCACACAAACAATGTTTTCTTCTTCCTAGGGGGACATGACAGAAAGTAATTGAGAAGCAATGGCATTGGGGAACTTTTGACGAATATGCCACACTCAGTTCATCTTAATAGATATTGGTAAACACCCCAGAGCAGAATGAGGCAAATCAAAGGAGGGTTATGCTAGCTAATACTCCAAAACAAGTTATAGCACATTGAGGGCAACAAGAGGGGGCCGACATGGTGATACCAGTTTCATTATTCAGTACCCGGAGAAATTTGTTACCCCACTCTCTGTTCTGATGTTTATAGATCCCTATTCTGGCGCCAAACTGTGAAGGAAACTCTGGGACTGCCTGGTTGGCTAGTTTCCTAGGAGTTGACTACTGCCATCTGCAGCTTGCTTTCAGTCACTTTGAGTTGGTGGTATTTGCCATGTTGGTGTTTGTTCTAATCCTGCAATGAATGAGTCAGTATCAAGAAGCAACACACTATCAACCAGACAGGATCACAGGAAAAAGTGCACTTCAGCCAGGGGTTGTTGAAGAGCCTCTTGGATCTTACTGAGCCATCCAAATTTCTAGCTCTCTGGTGCTTTCCCTGCTACTTTTATTAGCCAGAGTTAATATAAATCACTTTAGGGTCAGGGTTGATGTAATTAAGGGTACTTGTGCTAATAAGCTTAGGAAAGGTGAAAAGAAAAATGTGATTTTATGGGTGTATGACAACAGTTAGGGTGCTCATCTTACATGGAGTTCACTAATTTCCAATCCCTACCATACTATTTGGGCCTCTGATCTCAGCAGGTGTGAACCTGGAATGCAGAACCAGGAGTAAACCCTGAGTGCAACAGGAGATAGCCTGTAAACTAAAGGACAAGAAAAGCAACCTGAAAAATAGTTATGCAAATTTTTATGTAAGCACATTTCATGATATTTAGAAGCGTATGGAAATTAACATGTTATGGCAGTTTGAGGGTTTGATGTCGCTACAACAGAGCAACATGAGAGCTCTTTATGATGACAAAAATATTCTATAGCATAACTATCACTATAAAGTTTTGGTTGCAATAATGTACTAGAATCCTTTTTTTCCACATTGCTAAAAATGCATATAATTACAATTGCTCTGAAAATCTTAGACTGTATGTTTTAGAAGTGATCTGGTGACTTTTTAATTGGGATTTTAGTGGTTTTTTAATTAAATCCAAAGATTCCTTTTACTTGGATTGCTACTGCCTTCTTAGTTTTAGCATATAATTAATATCTACTAAATACTTATTGGATAAATAAATGAATAGATAGTATCTGCTAAAGCAAAAGTAGATCTTCTTATGCCTAATTTTTAATGTTTGGCATAATTTACTTTATTTTCTTCTCTAAAAACATTTATTTATTTTGTTTGTAGTTGGATTTCAGTGATAAAAAGAATAATCCCCTTCACCAGTCAACCTTCCCACCAACAAAGACCTCTCTCTCCCTCTGCCCACTCCCCCTGCCTATATTCCAGACAGGCATTTTTATTTCTCTCACTCACTACCATTGTCATACTAGTTGTTAGTGTACTATAATCTTATAGGACATTATCATTAAGGTAAAAATGTATGTAGGTCTCATTGAATTATTTCTTTAACTACATATGAATTCTCTCAAAATAACACCTATTAATAAATTGACAGAGAAAAACTTATTCATCTTCAAATTACTGTTCTTATTATTCTTACTTCAAGTTATTTTATTTTATTTATTCAAATTATTTTACATACATGTTATTGTAAGTAATTCCATGACACTCCCTTTACCCAGACACTTTACCCTGAGAGTGGATAGGTGCAAAGAAGAACAGGAGTCGGAAAAATAGGAGGAACAAGTTATAGCTGCAGATGACAGAAAGGTTTATAAAGTTTTGTGGGCCAACTGTTTGGGGGCATGCCCAAATAACTGGGAAACATGCACTCCATGGATTCTTTAGATGAAAAAAAGGCTCACTTATTCATTAAAAGTAATTGTCGTCTTTTTTTTTTTTTTTTTGATTTTGGGCCACACCTGCGGAGCTCAGAGGTTACTTCTAGCTATCTCCTAGAAATGGCTCCTGGCGGCACAGAGGACCATATGGGACACCGGGATTCAAACCAAGCACCTTAGGTCCTGGGTCCGCTGCTTGCAAGGCAAACACCGCTGTGCTATCTCTCCAGCCCCAATTGTGGTCTTATTTTAAAACCACGGGCTACTAAAATGTGAACCATCAATGTTTTAACTATCCTAGTGACCTTGAACAGGATATCAATCTGTTGGGGTGCTGGGATCAGTATCCCTCTCTCTCGAGTGGTGTCTTTAGTCAAGCGTTTCAAGGAGGGTCGGAAGCCATGCAATTTTGCAAAGGGTGATTTATTTTTCTAGTGCCAGGGTGACACCAGGGTCAGTGCCCAGGGATGAACCCCAGAGCAAAGACCCCGAACCATTACTTAAGCAGTGTTTTTATAGAGCACTTTTCCAAAGGGACAGCATTATCACGGAGGTAGTATTCCGTTTGTTACATATTACTTAAGAATATATCACAACTCAGTTAAAAAAAAGAGATATTTAGCAAACTAAGAAACAATCGTTAAAGCCTAACAGACCACCACTAAAAGTTACTATACTGTCTGTCTCTTGAGACTCATCTTGGCCTTGGGTTCTTTCATTCATGCCTGAGGCATCTGACCCTCAGACCCACTGCATACTGGAGAGAGTGATGAGGGAGTACTTATTTATCTATTTGACAAGAATTTGCTATATGTCTACATTTGTTAACTTGCTGTATGTCCTATTCTATGGTAATTATTAGGGTCATGGGTAGGAACAAAGGCAAAGTCCTTGCTCTTACAAACCTTTGTGGGAGCCTTGCAGTGGGGCAAACTTGTCAATAAATAATGCCATTCTAAGGGTACTAAAGATATATGCTAAATTGTTATAAACTTATCTGTAATGATATTCAAGCCTCAAATTTTCTGGGCCTTGTTTGCCTCATATGTAAAAAAGAAGAGTATGCTGACATCAATGTTTGTTCATCATCTAGACTTCATTAAAGAGAATAAAAACAGTCCCATACTTTTTCATTTTTCAGCTATGTGAAAAAATGCACGTCACTACGCCTTGATTGTAAAAATGACATACTAATGAGGGATTTTCAGGAAGATTTAATGTTTTTATATATGTAAAATATACAAAGAGCATATATCTCATATAAAGTACAGCATAAATATTACTGATTAACTATTATTGTTCTTTATGTAATTTTCTATTTCTAGTGATAACAATTACATTTAAAACCCAAGACATACACACTGTTTTTATATTTGTTTTAACACTCATAATTAGGACTTTATAAATTGACAAATTAATGAGTCATATTCTGCCAAAACCATACTTATAAAAAAGTAAAACATACTATTCTGAAAAATACATAGCTTTCAAGATTATTTATATAACTTACACATTATTTAATCATGAATAATTCCCTTCTGACAACAAAAAATGTAAACATACTACCAAAGCTATTTAAGGCCTAAACATCTAATTTAAAAACTACTGAGCCATTGTTATTCAAGTGTAATAGCACAACAGTAATAATATGACTTAATTCAGTGAGTCTTATTTGGACCAGCATTCTGCATCTGTATAGACATCCTGCACTGTTGATCCATAAACAGGACTTTGATTTGGCAAGATACTAAATTAAGACAGTCTGCAAAATAATTCAAATTATTGGATTAATTGTGCCAAGATCCCATTATTCAACCAAGTCTGAAAAAAAAAATCTTACCCAGCATGCTGTACAATCACACTTATTTCTAGAATGTGTCTAAAAACTTAAGTGATCATCAATCGAACATAGTTGGACCTCATTCCTATATACAATATTCCTTACACATTGCAGTAATCCAATTTCAAAATTAAAACATTAGTTATAGAGATGAGCTGACGAGATCTTCATAAGTGAGTACAGAGAAGACAAGAATATGCCTTCATTTTAAACTGGCCCAACTGTGGGGAGGACTTTACCTATTACATTGTCTTTAATCATTGTTAAAGTAGTGGGATTTCAATATAAGCATCATTTTGAAAAGGATGACATCATTTATTTTTAAAATTTAGATTTGTGTTTTCAATTGGACGATGTGACCCCAGCCCTCAGTGAGAACATTGACAGTGGCATAATATCTAAAGATTTGACATTGAAATGATGTGTATTTATCTGGTAAAAAAAATAAAAAGAGAAAAATGGTCTAATTTTCACAATAAATAGGAAAGAGGATGCAAAGACCCAAACTCCCTTAGCGAATTATTTTTCTTAGAGAATTTAAATTGGGCTGATGACCTTTTCATTAAGACAATTAAAACTTCTGTAGATGCAAAGATAAATTTTAATAAGGAAAAAGGAGAACAGAGGATGAAGTAAAAAGCAAATAATCTTGGAGCTGGAACTCTTAGAAAATGAGAATATTTGTAGCTAACTTCAAAAGATACAGCAAAATGTTTGTCTCTTCAAGCTGCTTGTAAACCCATCCTCCAAACCTTGGAAGATGTATGACTGGGATTTCAGAGGTTTCCAAAAATATATAAAATGCAGAAAACACTTCTCTCCTTTGCCAAAACATGTCGGATCTTTGTTTACATTACCAGTTTCCCCTTCAAAGTGCTGGAAATAATAAGACCCCTCATGACACTGATAAGACTGAAAATAGGATAGAGCATGGGAGGCTGTTCAGTCAATTCTGTCTTGAAATCTTCTTTCACACCTCTCCCTGTAATGTAAATATGGACTCAGTCCAGCTTTCCCAGTCCAAATGACTTTGACTGAGGGCGGCTGGTATGGAAGTCATTTCCCTTCGAGGTGCAGTAGCTACTTTCCACAGACTCAACAAAGACACGAAATATCATTAACATCTGATTCTGAAAAGGTTGACAACTGCTTCTTTGTTTTACCCAGCAGTCTGGGGAAAGCTGCTGCGTATTACTCTATCATGAGCAAAATTATACCTATTAAGCTTCTGATATGAGTATTGGAATACTTCTCTCATTTGTGCACAGCATCAGGGTTTGAATATGTCTATTGTTTTTACAGTATCCATTACATATTTTAAATGGCATGGAATGATCATATATGTAAACATTACTTCAGCTGGGGCTGAGTGATGCTTGGCAAAGCAAGAGAGACTGTCTGACCTCCTTGAGCCTTGGTTTCAAGGAAAGGGGTGCCAAGGGACTTTAGAGGGAGGGCTAGCAAAAAAAAGAGAGAGAGAGAGAGAGAGAGAGAGAGAGAGAGAGAGAGAGAGAGAGAGAGAGAGAGAGAGAGAGAGGTGGATTGACCAATGGGTGCTGTAGCATTAAAGAAGTCTGGATCCCTTCCTCTGACACAGGCACAAAGCTACATGCAGGCCTCAAACTAACTTCTCTATTTTGTGGCACACAGAAGGAGGATGAAAGACTTGCCTCAGGGTCTGAACTAGCAAGAAGGAAGAGTCTGGAAGAAGGAGAAGGCTTACTGGCTGCAGCTTCAGGATTTCGTGAATAAGAAAGGAGGGGGGTGGGGAATGCCTCTAAATTTAAAAGCACTTCTAAAATAGCCATTAAGAATCACATTCTCTTTAGATAAAAGCAAGAATTCTAAGCTTTTTTTTAAGCACTCAAGATTTTTCTTTCAGTAAGAATAGGAAATGGAATTAGCCTAAAAACATAAAATCAACTGATTAGGAATTCTTGCCTCTTCCCAAAGTCATAAGGCAAGCTGGATGGCAGCACTCTCATCACTGTGGCGACCCTGTAAGCAGAAATATTTCTACACACAAAAGGTTGATGCTTGGAGCAACCTGCAATCTTAATCATTTACAGAACTGAGTTGAAACTTCCACCCTTAGATCTAAGTCCTGGAGGCTTGGACTCATGTTGGAATGTTTATTGATAGTTTTTGAAGAGATACTCTCAAAATTAACCTTGCATTTCACTCACCATCAGTCTACATTTAAAGTGCATTTTCAGCCTTTTTTTAGATTAGACAGATATCTCTGTTAACCAGGAACATAAACATAGGAAATAAGAAATAAAACATTATTTGAAGAATTGGGACCATACAGATGGACAAAAAATTTTCATTAGGCTAAGTGTACAACAAAATGTTTATTGTGCTAAATAATTTTGTCTCTTTGATAACTCACTCACTTTTAGTCTGAAAACCTGGCCTTTGGCAACCTGATGATAACAAACTAATAGCTGTTTACTGCTATGGAAAGAAGCAATACTGCTTTTTTAATTTTACAGGTTAGTCTATATCAAGTCAATAGACTATATATTTTAGCATCTGATGCTAAATATCTAACTATACTATATCTATATCTAACTAAATATCTAACTATACTGTAAGATTCTTATTAGAAAAAAAAAAGCCAACTGCAGCAAATGATTTAAACAATGAGCAAAGTTAAAATCAAAACAATCTGAGTGGGGATGAATGATAGAGATAACAGTTCACTGGAAATCTGGCATAAAAGAAGACCAAGAGGTTAGCAGAATTTTTATCAAAGACATACAGTTTCTCACTAGAGAAATTACTGCTACTTATCAGAATTAAAATATAAGCAAAAGGAAATATTGCTTTCCAAACCAATATTTTAGTTTTCTTTTTGTCTCCTGTTTCCTAGATTGTTTCTATTTGAGTTTTTTTTTTAAGATACCCATTCTGCTTGTCAGTAGACTGTACCTCTTAAAATCATGAGACATCTTAATGATGGATCAATTTAGTGACATTAAAAAAGTAGTTCTGGCCATTTTGAGAAAGTCCAACTGTGCTGTCTTTTGTCTATGATGTTGAAATGAGATGGAGACAAGTTCTCTTCACTGGAACCAAAAACATTTGCTTGCATATCCACAACACACTTCAGGTGTTAGACCATCCAGGTCTTTCTTATTTTTGTAAAAAATATATGTTTACATCCACATGTGCATGTTCACACACAGACACATTGCATAATCTTATTCAAAAATATTCCAATGACAGCCTTTATAAACACTTGTATTATATGTCCAACAGAGGAGAGTCTATTTCTCTTTTTTAATACTCAGTATTGAGCATGTGCAGGAATCCAATAGTTAAGCACCATACTTTTCCAATAAGGTTCTGATTTTATTAGTTCCAAATAAAGCATAATTGCACAATTAGCTTACAATACCCAAAGGACAATGGTCACAGTTTTTCCCAAGAACTGATTAGGATTCCAGGTGTTTTGGGTATTGAACTCTAGAAACTAGTCAAGTTGCTATTTAAGTACTATGTGTGATGACTGTTTATAATGTCCAAGACAAAACAACATCTACCTTATTTGGAAGAATTTTACAAAGAGAAGAGATGGAATTTACTAAGTCTTAACAGGTGTGAAAGAGAACTGTTCAAAATCACTCATTTTGTTATTTAATTCAATGTGCCTTACACTGAAACAATTGTATATAAAACTACTGCAATTCTGAGGAAATGACCCAAAGAGTTTGTCAATATTCACTCCTGAAGCAATCTAGTCCCATTTAATAGTTCATAACATAAGATGGTCACTTTTTATTAGTTGAAATCTGAGCTAAACTTCATTAATGTCTCTTCTTCAGTTGACATTTCTCTTGCCCCTTTGATCTCTTTTATTTGGATCTTTCTCTAACTTCATGTAAAAGAACACAAGCAGTGGAACAAAGATATTACAAGATTCAAGTTGGAACAGATTCCTGTCTGCTTTGCCTTTGATAAATTTTTAAAGTATTATTTTTAAAGTATTATTACTTAATAAATGGGGTATGTAATAGAACCAAGTGTTCAAACACAGATAAATGGATAAGGAAGGTGTGGCATATACATACACAGTTGAATACTATGCACTGTATGAAATCATGCAATTTGGTATGAACTGTATGAAATCATGCAATTTGGAGAACATGGATGGAACTCCAAGATACCGTGTTAAGTGAAATAATTCAGAAGGACAAATATCAAATGATATCATTTATATTTGTCATTTATTTTAATTTATTTTATTTTTTGAGTGGGGCCATACCAAGGCTCTGTGCTCAGAAATTACTTCTGGCAGTCTTGGGGAACAATATGGGGTGCTGGGGATTGAACCCAATTGGTCCTGAGACGTCCACGTGCAAGGCAAATTCCCTACTGCTGTGCTATTGCTCCAGCCTCTATATTTGATATTTATAATAACAGGACAAAGGAGTAGTAGGTATTAAGGAAGGTGGTTATATACCTAAATTGCCTAAGATTAAAATTGCCAATATAGGGCCTGGAGAGATAGCACAGCAGCGTTTGCCTTGCAAGCAGCCAATCCAGGACCAAAAGTGGTTGATTTGAATCCCGGTGCCCCATATGGTCCCCGTGCCTGCCAGAAGCTATTTCTGAGCAGACAGCCAGGAGTAACCCCTATGGCCCAAACCACCCCCCCAAAAAAAATTGCCAATATAGAGAATGACAAACGGCTCCAAAAAACAAGCTCTCCTAGAGTTCCATTCTAGGGCGGGAACGCCTAGGAACCCCTTCATAACGTGAAAACCGATTAGAAGCAATACTTTGCAAAAGCCAGGTGCCCTGGCTGGGAAGATCTGCGAATCTACGCTTGCCCAGTGGGGCCTGACTGTGAAAAACTGTGAGTGCTGCCTGTGTGTGTCTCTCTCCTGTCCTGTCACCTGAATCTCTTGGCAGTGGACCGAAAAGAGGCTCCAGAAGAGTGCACTCTTTCTAAGGAAAGAGCAGCATCACGACAAGAAGAAAAACATCACACTAAAGACTGTGCTGGATCACTGAAGCCCAGCATTTCTCTCTGGACTCTCTTCTCTGCTGCGTGCTTGAGTCTAAGATTTGATCCTGTGTGAGGCTTCATCCACAGAGGACTCCACTCCCTTGTAGGCAAATCAGAAAGGGTGGAGCCAGAGGAGTGTATACATCATTTAGTCAATGAATACCACCACAACACGTAGAAAAACCCACAATACAAGTGTGACAATGGGGAAACAACGCAGGCCAGTGTCAGACATAGAGAACGAAGATGACAATTCTGATGACCAGATAATGACCAAATGAACTAATCAATCTCTCAGATAAGGACTTTAGAAAAGCAATATGGAAGATGCTCAAAGAACTCAAAGAAACCATGGATCGAGTTGAACAGAACAACAATAAGAACCAAGAAAATATGAAGACAGAAATCACAAAACTCCAAACTGAAAAAACATGTCAACTAACAGGCCTGAAAAACTCAGTAAATGAATTGAATGAAAAAATGGATAAGCTCAACACCTGGGAAGCAGATGCTGAGAATAGAATTGGTGCTGTGGAAACTGAGATAAATAAAACTCCATACAGTGGGAGAGATTGGAAAAAAAAAACTTAAAACAAATGAAAAGACAAAAATCTCAGAACCTTGGGCACATTTATGATCTAGAGGTATATTGACCTATGTCTAGTATAGACATATCTAGTATAGACTAGGTGAAAACCACAGAGACAACAATACTATAAATATAAATAACAAAATGTTGAAATGAAAAGACAAGCTAAGGACAAGAAGAGCAGGGAGAAAACCTGGGGGCATTGGTGTAGGAAGATGACACATTGACTATGGAATTGAATTGGAATATATTATTCCTGAAACTCTACCATGAATGACTTTGTCAATCACAATACCTTAATAAATAGACAAAACTCTGTTCTCATTAATTTAGTCAATTGATTTCTTTGTCATTCTGAATTAAATAATCCTGTTATACCTTAAAATGAATAAAATAATGTTCATCCATATTTCTTTAAAACATATGCTCCTCTCATTAACCTTGCTCCCATTCTCCATAAGAGGTACCTTCAATATGTTTCTTGTACTTGAAAAATAGGAATGGGCCTTCTTTGACCTCCCATCCATATTAGGATCTCAAATCTGAAAAAATAGATTCAGAAAGTCAAAGAGTACCAAAACATAAATCCCCCTAGAACTGACCTATGCAATTCTGTAAAAGGACAAGAACTAAAGATAAAGGCTAGATGTTTATGTTTAAACTGACAAAAAAGGAAAAGAATGTGAATTCAAAAAAACAAGTCATAGCAAAGTTTTATATGTTACATTAGAATTAAGCAGAATTACATGTGTTTAGTAGTTAGTGACACTATCACGACAGAAGAGTTAGAATTCAGAATTAGAATTATTATTATTAGAATAGATTCAGCCCTATTCAGAGGTAGGAAGTATGATACAATGATGCACTTAGTTTACTTTTTCAGATTAAACAGCTAGTCCTAAATTGAATCAATCATAATTGACATAATAATAACAATCCTGGGTACCATTTAAAAGTTAGACAATATAAAGCATTTTATATAAGAAGTAATAAAATTGTATCTTTTTTTTTTTTTTTTTTGGTTTTTGGGCCACACCTGGTGACACTCAGGGGTTACTCCTGGCTATTTGCTCAGAAGTCGATCCTGGCAGGCACGGGGGACCATATGGGGGAACCGGGGGATCGAACCGTGGTCCGTCCTAGGTTAGCGCAGACACCTTATCTCCAGCGCCACCGCCCGGCCCCATAAAATTGTATCTTAAATACCATAAATACAGAAGAAAAAGAAAGCTTCCACTTAAAAATAAACCTCAACTAGAAATAAAGTATCATGTTTCACCTGTAAAGCTCTCTCATGTATTAAACCTACTGAGGAGATAATTTTTCTTTTATTTACAATGTAATTTTCGACTTGCCTTATATTACCTTAGAAACAAGTCTTTTAGAATTTTCTATATACAACAGAGAAAAAAGCTCATTTATATATGTCATAATTGTCCATCCCACAAGCTTTGGAAAAGGACTAAAGCATCTTTAAAATCAAACTAACTTTGAGAGGATGAAACATACATATTTGTGCTGAAGGTTTACTCCTTGTTCTGGAGTCACTTCTAGCAGTACTTAGAGAACATATGTGGTGTTGGAGATTCAAACAGGGTTTGCTTCATAAGACAGCTTAATCCTTGAACTATCTCTCTAACTGCTTAATTCTTTTTTTTTTTTTTTTTTTTTTTTTTTTTTTTTTTTTTTTGCTGTTGTTGTGTGTTTGTTTTTCCCACCCAATGGTGCTCTGGGTCACTCTTGACTCTGTATTCAGATATTACTTTTGGTGATGCTCAGGAGACCATATGGGTGCAGGGAGCCAAATGTGGGTGGGTCAGTCATGTGAAAGACAAGCATCTTATCTGCTGTACTATCTCTCCATCTCCTTAATTCAAATACTTAGCAAGCATTAGATGCCTTCACTGAAAGTTTGTAGCACTCATATCTGAATGAACAATGGTAATAGTAAAGTAGTAATGATTTACAACTGCAAATACTTTTATGAAATGTTCACTTTAATATCAAAACATTGTAGAACAGGTTGTCTTTTGCCTACCTAAATGATGAATAATGGATTTGAGTACCCTAACAACTTCCAATATCAGCTAATGATTATGGCTAAGATTGTTATCTTGGCCTTCCAATTCCAGGTCCAGTGTTCATTCCTCTACACACTGCTGTATTCAGCCCATAGAAATAAAATACATTACAATATTCTGAGTATTTGCCATTACAACCACCCATAAGCAGTTTTTAAGGAGTTAACCTAATATTCTAATTCTTACTCAAAGCTATTTTACTTCTCACATGTCCAGAACTTGTCATGGGTCTACTCTGGAAGAATAATTGCTCTAAGGCATGTGCGAGATGAAAGGTGTTTCAGGAGCTATCCTCAAAGCAAGTTTGAGCTCCTCATAAAGCCTATTTTCCAAAATAAGACCTAGTATTCCATTTTCCTGTATACTAAATTACCCTACCAAGAAAATAAAATGAGAACACATAATGTGCGCAACTTTGGCTACTTTTTTTTTTTTTTTTTGGTTTTTGGGTCACACCCGGCAGTGCTCAGGGGTTACTCCTGGCTCCATGCTCAGAAATTACTCCTGGCAGGCACGGGGGACCATATAGGGCACCGGGATTCAAACTGATGACCTTTTGCATGAAAGGTAAACGCCTTACCTCCATGCTATCTCCGGGGCCACAACTTTGGCTACTTAACCTCTTTTCTTATACTAGCTTTTTTATTTTTTATTTAAACACCATGGTGACAAGGCTGTTCATACTAGTTTTCTTTTCACAGATAAAGTTGTTCATGATTGAGTTATAGATACTTAACCTTTTCATTCTCACCTTCTACCCTATATTACTACTTCTTAAAAGCCTTCTTAATCTTCTTAAAGAGTTAGCTGCTCTCTATTCTAAGATCATACAGAATGTCTATCTATAGGTTCTATAATACACTAGTTCAAATTCTTTGTTCACAGGTTTGTCTGATCCACTGGAGTGTTAAATGCCTCACTTAACCAAGTTATTTCCCTTTGCAATACAGAGTATGCATTCAGTTACCATTTACTGAATAAATGAATGAGTAAAAGAATAAATGTTGAAATGTTTTCATATCCTTTTTTCCATCAAAATGAACCACCTCACTCACCCACTACCACAAATCTTGTGATGATTTCCAATGAAGCCACACCACATGTTATCTTCACAAGCTCTGTAGACATATGGAAAAGAAAGACAAGCAAGATTTTGCTTTTCATTACAACATGCATTTTACACTTGAATACTTTTCCCATCACTGCAACCACAGACATCCCTTTATCACCAAAATGAAAGTGATCCCAGAGATTTGGAAAAAAGCTAACTGAATAACATTTAAGTGATATCTGAGTCATGTTGGAAGTACTTAAGGCTTTCTTATTTACTAGCATTTTATTTACAAACACTGAATAATGGTCTTTTCAAATAAAGCCGTTCCATCTAAAATTTCAATCAGTTCTTCTAACCTTCAAATCCAAGGTGCATGTGAGTTTGATAAAATCTGATTCTCAACCTGAAAGTTCAGCTGATGTACATCTGTTATTGGTAGACAACAGAAGAATAATTTCACTGGGAAAATCATGAGCTAAGCTACCAATCATGAAGTTAAAAACAGAGCAAAGATTTAAAAACTGGAAACAGGAAGATATCAGGTAGCAAATTCATTGGGACCAAAATTTTAATTGGGAGGTAAGTGTTCATTACAGACTTTGTCCCTGGAATACTTTGGCTATAAGATTCCAATGAGTGTTAAAATCATTACTGAGTGGCCTCAATCTAAACAAACACCCACCTTTTCCATTTCACACTGAGATGAAATTACTTCTCTGTGTACAATTGAAAAAAAAAATCTGGGGTATTTGGTTTTTCCTTTCCCAGAGGGACTGTAAAACGTTTTTTTTCTCTCTTTTTCCTTATCCCTCTGCTTTTCAAATTAAAATGCTATTCCTTGGAAAAAGTTTCTATCATTTAGACTAAGGTCCAGATTCAGTGACACCAGCCCAATACAAAATCGGTTTTCTCTCTGAGCATATGCAAGGCCAAAACAGGTGAGCAGAGGAAGTCCTGACAAGCAGCTTCTGGGGGAAAATGCAAACCCAGTAAACTATGCCAAATATCTATAAAAACCAAGTGTCAATATGAAGTAGAGTCCAGTTTAGCCGGAGGGAAGAAACATCAAAAATTTACACAGAAGACTATATTCAGAATGCAAGAGAGAAGTGGTTTCATTGGAAGAAATGGCCTTCCTATATTTTCAATCACTTTGCATGTCTATGGCTCATTCCTTAATTGACAGATCAGAAAATGCAAAGGCTGTCTCCAGTCAGCCAGGATCATTAGCATGCAGAAACTCCAGGCTTTGTGCCTAGAGCAACTTTTTATTATAAAGAAGATAAAAATGATGTATTGTATATTATATTCCATCAGTAGAGATCATGAAGATAATAATACATGAAATGCAACCTCGCCTCACCCCACCTATCAATAGATAGATTACACACGGTGGTATGAGAACTTCAACTTGCTTTTCTTTGGATTTTTTTTTAATTCACATAATGAAACCTGTAACACAAATCACTCGAAAGAGTGATTGAAAACAAATTAAAATGAGTAATGTTTAAATAATTAACACCTGCCAAACAAGGAAGAGGGGTCTTGCTGCTTATATTAAATCACATACTTTAGATTCTGAAACAGATGACAGTAGTAATTCCAAACAGTCAAGACAGGAAGCTAATATTTGGTTCTTGGAAAGCTGGATGAGTTTCAATAAGGTCAAAATTCAGTTCTCCCCCTCAACACAAAGACTTAATTTTCTTTTAGCTAATTCTACTGAAAAAATCTGGGCTTGCATAAAATTTTTCTTTAGTTTCATATATAATAAATGAACAGCTTTAAATTATGGCTTAAAATATAATCATTATTCAATATGTTCCACCTGGTTGCTGTGCTTTGAAGAAAAAAATGAGAGTAGTGTCTTGTTACCATTAAAAAATAGCCCTGCCAAATTTCCAGTCAGTAAATATAACTCACAATAGTGTTGCCAGATCGGCAAATCAGGAGGCCCCTGACTGCCCACCCACAAGCAGCAGAAAACTAAAAGAAGAGTATTGTCCTAGTTTGGACCCAAACTGAAAATTTTATAAGCACTAGGAAAATAATCCTCAACTCTATTACTCTGCAAAAAAGAAACAGACATAATACGTTTAAAGAGTAATAAAGAAGGCCAGAGCAATAACGTAGGGGGTAGGATGTTTGCCTTGCATGCAGCCAACCCAGGTTTGTCGCTGGCATCTCATATGGTCCCCTGAGGCTGCCAGGTGTGATTTCTGAATGCAGAGCCAGGAGTAACCCCTGAGTGCTGTTCAGTGTGGCCCCAAAATTAGGGCAGGGAGAGTAACTAAGGAAAGCGGCAGCTCTCTACATTGCTGTATTACCTTTGACTTTGTGCAAGTCTTTAGATACAAACATACTCAGACCAATGTACCTTTTGGACTGAAAAAATTGTAACTACAACAACGTTCTCAGCTCTGAATTATCCTAATCCTGTTTTCAAACTAGGCAATAGTGAAACTTTCTGTGAACGTGTGCCACTCTCGGTTTTGTGTAGGGTGGTCATTGGGGAAAATAAAAGATAGTGCTGATGCTAACTCCCCTTCTGAGGAAGTCACCATTTGATTAGATTTACTGCTGCAACTGCTTTCCTATAAATTAAAAAGTTTCTTTGATAACTCAGAGGCTTCATAATCAAAACATGTCTGGAAAATAGCTACTCTCCACCTTGAATATTCTACTTCCATTATCTCAACTATTGAATAGGTTTGTTGTTTTTCTTCTTCCCAAAATGAGATGACAATACTAGTCTCCAACAAGAATTACCTGCTTGTAAAATTTTAACCTTGTTAGAATCTGGACTGCATGATTATTATGCGAGAAACAATAAACTTGATTCTCTATTCTTCTCTCAAACACAGCTTCATGATTAGAACATCTTTTGGAGAAAAGTTTTTATATGATTTAATAGTATTTTTCACAGAAAATAAACTGGTATTAATTATATATAACCAGAAGTCACTGGTAATCTAATCACCTTTCTTTTCTTCATCTTTCATAAAACCACAGCTCTTCAATCAAAACATTTTTACCATTTATAGGTAGATTTCTTTGCAGTCAGACAATTAAGTGCTTCCAGGTAAGATCTCCTAATTCACCAGAGTTTAAAGAGTTTATCTAAGCTGCTATAATCCCCCCCATACACACACACACACACACACACACACACACACACACACACACACACACACACAAACCAAACATGTCATTTCACCTCTCAGGGTATCGGGATATCAGGGCATAATATAGAAACTGTTACTATCATCTACTGGAAAAATATTAAAAAAAAACAGAGCCTATTCAACATCTCACACTCAAGAGTATGTATGTGCAGGTAGCTCAAGACAACAACATTATACATTTGATAGAATCCAGTAATTCTAATACCACTACACTATTTCAAGTATATATTTCAAGTATTATATATTTGAGGATGGTTTTCAAAATTCTCATATATGGGATTTGTTATTATTCACACAATACATATAAAACATAAAGTGAACTACTTAATTCAAACAGTAAGTCAATGAGGATTTTCAAGCCTGCTTTGATTTTGTTTAACCTTTAATAAATCTAATACTAGACATTACACACTGTAAATCAGTATCCAAAATTGAATCAAAGATTTTGTATTGATGCCTGTTAATATATAAGATGGCACAAGGAACTTGATGTCACAAAATGTGGTTTCACTCTACTTTTTTTTTTAATTTGTTATTTAAGACCCTTTTATTTATTGTGGGCAAAGTGAATTGCAAATCTTTCACAGTAATATTTAAGGCACATGGTAATAATGAATGAGGGGCATTCCCACCACCAGTGTTGTCCTCCCTCCACCCCTGTTCCCAGCATACATCCCACTTCTTCCTCCTCTACTCTCTGGTAATGCTAGTGCAACTGTTCCCCCATGTACAGCTTGATGTAGATTGGGTATCATCTCTGTTGTCATTGACTTTGGATTGCGTATTAAAGTCTGATCATTTTTTTTATTCCCACCAAATGGTCATACAACTGGTCCGGTCTTGGTACCATCCAATTTTCTACCTCCAATCATGATTTCGCTCTACTTTTACAAAGTTCGTAACCGATAGGATATCTGCAATGGTACGTAGAGTATGCAGCATGATGTCTACGTTATCCACGTGAAAGTTACAAGGTTACAATCAAGTTTGGAAATGGGAAAATCAGACAACTAGGGATGAGAGCAAAAAGAAGAAAGCAAAGAAAAAGGAACGAATCAGGAATGAAACGAAGCAGGAGAAATTGAAAAGGCAGGGTGAGGGAGCCATCTTATATCTTATACTCTGCACTGGAATAGAATGTTTTAGCAAATTAGAAATGTAGGCAATTTGCATTAACTTAAACCAATTGAAACTCTAAGGTTAATTCTCATATTGATATAATATCAGTTTCTAAAGCAGTGATATAGTTCAAAAGTTTTATGATTGTAATTCCAAGTATGGCAAGCTTGACAGTATGAAATGAGATGCCATCCCACTAAATTTATTACGTTGCTGACTAATTATCCCATAGTACTTAGTCTTGCCAGTCTGATCTTTTAGAGGGCAGATAATTGAAATAGTTATTACTCCCGGCTAGCCCTAAAAAAGTAAGACCAGCTCAATGATGAAGAACAGACCCATTATTTTTTACTTTATTAATAACGTTGAATGAGTTGTCCTTTCCACACTGTCTTTTATTCGTTCTTTATATTCCCATATTTTTACTCAACCAAGTCCAGGTTAACTCACAGTAAACAAAGCACAATTCAGGTTAGATAAAAAAAAAAGTTTTTTGGGGGGTCACACCCGACTGTACTCAGGGGTTACTCCTGGCTCCATGCTCAGAAATTGCTCCTGGCAGGCACGGGGGACCATATGGGGCACCGGGATTTGAACCGATGACCTTTTGCATGAAAGGCAAATGCCTTACCTCCATGCTATCTCCCGGGGCCCCCCAAAAAAGAGTTTTCTCACTATTTCCTGTATACATTTTTTTCAACTTCTTAAATAAAATCTTTTTGTTTTCTATTGTTACTGCTTTGACTTTGAGCTACACCCAGACAGCACCCAAGCTACCCTCAGTTCAGTGTTCAGGGATTTCTCCAGGTAGTGCTTGGGTATCATGCTATTTATTCTAGGAACCAAACTCAAGCCTCCTTTATGAAAAACATGTGATCCAGTCTTTAGCACAATTATCTGAGAACTATAACAAAGAAGTCTAAAAGGATGAACTCTATTGAGCTCAGTACTTGTAACTTAGCAAATGCCCAATCAACGAAGCTTAAATTTTATATCACAAAGACAACAATTGAAAGAAGTTCTATGTCTGTCCTGTTTCCTCTCTCCAACATCAAATATTGCACAACCACAAGTCCCATTTAAACTACTGAATCAGTCATATGCCCAGTCATATGTCAAAAGTAGAAACAAACAATGTAACTGATCTAAAAAATTACCCAGTCTGGTGTATAATACAACTATCTTTGACATCAAGCACAAGCCAGAGATTGTACTAAGCATAAAAAAAGACACAGGTCTTTTCAGATCCATTTCATCTGGAGAAATATAGAAACAGAAAGGACACAAAGTGGAATTAACTAAGTATATTTTTTGTTCATTATAGTTTTTGTTTGTTTGTTTGTTTGTTTTGTTTTTTTGTTTTTGTTTTTGTTTTTTTTTTTTTTTTGGTTTTTGGGTCACACCCGGCAGTGCTCAGGGTTTACTCCTGGCTCCTTGCTCAGAAATTGCTCCTGGCAGGCACAGGGGACCATATGGGGCACCGGGATTTGAACCGATGAGCTTTTGCATGAAAGGCAAATGACTTACCTCCATGCTATCACCCGGGCCCTGTTCATTATAGTTTTATAAGCTTACCTAGATTTCTGACTTTGCTTAAAATCAGTTTATAAACCTCAATCACTTGTTATATCCTGGTCATTTTGCCTGAAATGTTTCTCCTACTGAATTGAAATGCTTGTTCATTTTTGAAAACTCCTGATCAATTATATAAAACTACAGCCCTCACATCATAACATTTTCTTTTTTTTTTGGTTTTTGGGTCACACCCAGCAGTGCTCAGGGGTTATTCCTGGCTCCATGCTCAGAAATCGCTCCTGGCAGGCACAGGGGACCATATGGGGCACCGGGATTCGAACCGATGACCTTTTGCATGAAAGGCAAACGCCTTACCTCCATGCTATCTCCCGGGCCCACATTTTCTATTCTCTTTTTGCCTTTCATTTATCTTCACAACGTGTAATTCAACATGGCATAAGGACTTATTTATGTGTTTACTTACCTCTTTGCTACAGTAGGTAAGTAACAATTCTGTCTTCCTGATCACTGTTGAAAATCATATCCTTCACAGGTCTTGATCTAAATTGCATTTTTAATAGTATTTGCTCTAAAAAAGAAAATAGAGTTAAATTTGCTTACAATTTCACCAGGATTATAATTCTATAATGGGTATTTGGGTAGTTGAGAATCTTTTATGCCAAATTGTAGGCCCCTGCCCTGAATTTTAGCTTGTTTGTCTAATATTCTAAACGCTAGCCAGTTAACTAGAATGAAAACTACTGCTTTTCAGATTTGATATACCATGGTGATTTATCATTATACAATACTCTCAATGGCATGACTTATATACACTATATTCCAATATCAGGTCCTCCACTAGAGTGCCAGTTTCCCTACATCAATTTCTCAGAATCTCCTCTGCTCCCCTCCTTCATCATCCCAAGATCACTCTTTATTTCTCACTACCTTTGCAAGCTCTATTCTATAGATCAGTTAGATTCTGTTGCCTTTGGTTTTCCATTTTCCCTTACTATGGGTTTTTATGTCCCATATAAGTGAGATCAATTGGTACCTTTCCCTCTCCTTACTGACTTCATTCAGCATGACACTCTCCAGATTATCCAAATAGTGGCAAATTAAATCATTTCATTTTTT
Organism: Crocidura indochinensis; assembly: GCA_004027635.1. Lineage (NCBI taxonomy): Eukaryota > Metazoa > Chordata > Mammalia > Eulipotyphla > Soricidae > Crocidura > Crocidura indochinensis. The sequence goes on from PVKC010001918.1 coordinate 33,330, forward strand.
TCTTATATCCAAGTGATATTCTATTGGTATTTATATATGTATATATTATTATATATGTATGTACATATATGAATGGGTTATTTATGTATTATATACATACATATATGTATGGGTTATTTCCAGATATTGGCAATAATGAGTTGTACTACAATGAAAATAGGAGTGCAAATGTTCCTTCTTAGTAGTTAATGGATACTTAGTTAGAATCCCAGAATGGGCTCAATCATAAGGAAACTCAATTCTTAGCTTTTTGATAAGTATTCATAAAGTTTTCCATAAAAGTTTAACCAGTTGACATCCCCAGTAGCAATAAATGAGTATGTTTTGAATTAAAAATTGAGGTCTTTCCTTAGGGAAAGATCTATCATCTCCAACATATTGATTAAGGTATGAATTTTTGAAAAAAATGTAAGACGGCAAGTTTTAACATCCTTTCTGTTCCCTAAACCACTATTTCTTAAACTTTAACCTACATCAAAGAAATGAAGAAAGCTGGAAACCACCCCTGAAGGCCCTGTTGGTTCGTGGAAGAGCCCATAAATTTGCATTTCTAGTAAGTTCTCCCATAATGTTGATGCTGCATTTTGAGAATCTTATCTGATTTCACAAGACAGAAAAGCAATTATAAAAATCCTCCTTGTAGCACTTCATACTTTTACCCAAACTTTGCCATAGTGATTCTTTAAAAATGTAATAAGAATATTTATTCTCTTTTCTAAAAAACTTGAAAGTTATGTTTTGGAAGTGTGGCAAATTTTGTTTTAGTTCCATAATAACATCTAGGCTTCAGCATCATTAACCAATCTTCTTCATAATGAAAATTAATTATTATGGTCATTAGACTAAATGGCTTCTGTCAACTGCAAAGACATAATTAGTACAGAAAATTGTTTCACAAGTATGAAGAAATCAATCAATAAAGACTAGCTATACCCTTGATTTTTCTTTTTTCCTCTACTAGTTTTCAGTGAAACAGCCCCAGAAGTTACTCAAGAACAGGAACAGGAAGGGCTAGGAGGAGGGGCCAAATTTCTTGAACAAGGAATAGAAGATAAAGTGCTAAAAAAAAAAAAAGATAAAGTGCTCATGCATTCCAAAGTACAAATATTTAAATCACATTTTTTATCATTTTAAAGGAAGGCAAAAATCATAGAGAGACCTCTGATCAGGGGCCAGAGGAACAAAGCTATTTTTCCTTAAGTCACTGCAAAAATATTATTCCTTTGAACAAATTTAGATGAGCATGATCATGTGAAGTAGAAAACTATTGATGGTTGAAAATACAATAGAGAAAGCAAGAAAAACAGACACATTATAAATATCAAAGTGAAATATGAGAGGCTGGAGTGAGAGTAGAGGGGATATGTGTGTGTCTTGTAGGTTACTGTAGGAACCTTAGTTCAAATCTCTGATCCCATAAATGGTCCCCTGAGCATGACGAAGGATCATTCCTGTGCAAAGAAACAGGTAGAGTAAAATCATAAAAATAAATTAGTAGGAAGAATAACAGAATAATATCAATTTTATGGACCTACTAGTGTAGATCCTACTTCTTCTAGTCATGCTGTTAAACATAGCACTGATGGATGATTATGACCAATTCTGAGGAAATAAGAAAACAGAGGACAGCTATTTGGCAATCAATATCCTGTAACTCAACCAACTTGGAACATGACTCTCTCTTTAAGGCTATTTCTCTATTTGTCTGAGTACAGAAAGTCACTCAATAATGTACAACAAATATTTAACACTGACTTCTGTGCAAAGGAAAAATGGTAAAAGCAGTCACTGATGATTGGAACAGAGAAAAAAGGCAAAACTATAAAAAGAAAACTCATTAATATATCTTAGTAGCTGAAAATCTGGTTGGAGAGAGGAAAAAATAAAAGTAATTACATTGGAATTAGAACAATACAAATTAACATATCTCTCAGCAAGACAGTCAGAGCAATTTAATTAGAGAGCTAAATTTTCCTTATGGATTAGCATGAGACAATATCAAAGGCAAAGTCAGATGCATCTCTGGATATAGATAAATATTCTATGAATGAGAGGCTGATTTTCACCTCAATATACTCACCAAATAAGTGGATGTTGGCATATGAAAAGATGGCTGGGATCATTTAAACTGATAAATAAATCACTAAATTAAGCAGTCTCAATGAAGCATTATTTCTAAGGGTCTCATGCTATCAAAGTTTATCATATTTACTTTGAAGAAAAGTTATCCATGCAGAAATGTGTCTAAATGTACATTGTTCTAAATAATATCAGATGTAGAAGGTAACAATTTGGGGAAGATTGCTTCTGGGATAACAATATTGAACAAACATATAATAATAATGGCTGAGCCAGGCTCCAAAAATAGGATCAGCTATTCTATGTATGTTTCCTTCCCTCCCATGAGGCAATAAGAGAAAATATATTGAACGCATGGCAAACAGCCATGCACTTTTCATTTTGAGCAACTGCTCACCCTGATTGCAGTGTAAGCATCTGACAGTTTTATAATGAGTTGCTTCATCAGTATCAACCAGAGAAGAACTTGAACATAGAGATCCCTGTGAACATGCAAAGTCTAATTATCTTCATTAAAATGAAGAAACGATGCATCCATCTATCTCAGTGGGAGCTAGCTGCTTCCATATATCTGATGAATTTAGCTGAGTACAACTATTTTTTTTTTCAATTCCCATTGTTTATAACAAGTCTTTTATCATCTTGAAGTCTAAATTAACATTTCTGTCTCTTCCAGTTTAGATGTTTTTCCATTTGGCAAACTCAAGGTTTTTCCTGTTGTCTTCCCTTTGGGCATGATCTAGCATAGTTGTGCAATGTTTATTGTTTATTATTCCTTTATTTTTTTTTTTTTTGGTCATCCTTGAAGATGTCAAATCTTCTTTCCTGAGTTGTACTGGAGAAGCCAAAGATTTCCAAGAAGCAAGAGTTGGGGAAGATGGAATACTTGATAGGAGTCTAAAGCTTTATTTGGTGAAGCTGTTTTAATTAAAGCATACTCCAGCAAGCTTTTTCCTTAGGGGCTATTTCAATATAGTGTGACCTACCGACACTCTTCACCTCTATTTCCACCACACTGAAGGACACACCTCACAAACACACACCCAACACACACTGTCTCATCTATAGAGCCAATGCAGCAGTTTCAGATAAGAGCAATTAGGGAAACACTAAGTAATTTGGTTGGAAGTTCTATGTTTCTTTGGAGTAAAGTGCCTCCTTGATTTAAATTTCAGTACCATCCCTTACCAGCTTTGAGAACTCTACCTCTCATTTATAAGAGTCTGTGTTTTCAACTCTACACAACTGAAAAATCTACCTAGGAATATTGTGAAGTATAAACAAAATAGCTTATATAAAAATGTTTTGCAGAATACCTATTAATCCTACTACTAATATAGACAAGTATCAATAATGATGACATTTTAATAATTGAGATGATCTAAGAATGCAATATAAATATTTTGATTATCTCTTTGTGCATTAGAATCCTTATTTCACAAACCCTTAGAGTCTATAAATACAAACTATCCCATTTCTATTCTTACAACCTCCCTGTCAGGGAAATAAAATCATTTCTTGTTCTCTTTTAGAGTTCTTAATACAGGTGGTTTGAGGAAACAGTTGAATCAAGAAATGGGACATTAGCTACTAAAGATTCAATTATCTCTATTCTTCTTTCCCCCACTTGAGGAAACTCAGTTCTGAGAAGAAGAAAAGGCATTGTGCTAAAGTGCTTTAGGAATATCTTGGGGAAAATAAATATGCAATCAAAATGCATGGTATCATTATATTATTAGCACACCACATTTATTTAATAAGAGATTAAAGTGTTCCAGTTCACAGCAACTAAACTTACTTCAAACTTTCCCATGATTTTTTTTAAAGAAGCTTCTAGTTATAACAATTACTGCAAGTTTTAAATTAAAGTCCCTTTGGAGATTAGTAGTGCCGGTAATCCAATCATAAAATTCACTGCTCATTTGTTCTCTCAGTTACATTTCTTTCCAGCTTAAGACAATTTCACACACATTGTTCTATCAGACTGGTAACAATTAAGATGTAAGTGCAGACCCTTTTCACAGTAAATTTTGTATTCCTTCTCTCAGTTCTTCTTTTTTTAGAACTCAAAAAAAAGCAACTAGAAAATCTCAGAAAAACTGAGACATCTGACTTGTTATTATGGCCCTGTTATTATTACAAGTTGGATTCCCCAGAAGCAGACACTAAAATGCTGCATACCAATATTTCTACCAAAGATCACCTTTAGGAGAGACAGAGAAGTAAAAAAAGAAGAAGAGGGGCCGGGAGGTGGCGCTGGAGGTAAGGTGCCTGCCTTGCCTGCGCTAACCTAGGACTGACCGTAGTTCGATCCCCGGTTCCCCATATGGTCCCCGGTTCCCCCATATGGTCCCCTGTGCTTACCAGGAGCGACTTCTGAGCAAATAGCCAGGAGTAACCCCTGAGAGTCACTGGGTGTGGCCAAAAAAAAAAAAAGATGGAGCAGAGAAAAAAATCAAATTGCCTGAGAGATCCCACAAAACCTCAGTTTACCCAGAAGAGAACTCAAGAAAAATATTTTTTTTATTGGGAGGCCAGAGCGATAGCACCCAGGTAGGGCATCTGCCTTGCACGAGGCCGATCCAGTATGGACCGCTTCTAGCCCTTGATGTCCCATATACTCCCCCAAACCAGGAGTGATTTCTAAGTGCATAGCCAAAAGTAACCCCTGAGTGTCACTGGGTGTGGCCAATAACAAAGATAAATTTTTTTCTATTGTATTGCTCCATGGTGTAAAATTATGAACTTTACTCGCCCAACTTGCTCAACCATTGTATATGACTGAGCAGAAAACAGGTTCTATCTTGAAATAGATCTGTTCCTCCCATCTCCAGAGTTCTCCTTTTACTTCTACCCTCTCCAACCCATGTGCAGTTTGGAAAGTAAGAAATATAAGTGGAAACACATACTTTCATCAATGTCCAAGACATTATGCAGTCAACTCTTTGCAAGAGGATATAGCATTTTATCTTGAAAGTACCGGTAGTCATCTTGGGTGAATCTTAGCACCACACATGGTCATACATACATGGAAGAAGAATGACGTTGCAGGAATGGTGATAAAGGAGCAAAAACTGTTACTCACTTCATACTTGCCCCTCCCGCTCAATTTATTCTTTCCCTTTAATCCTTACATCACTAAGCAAGTAAAGCCAAAGTCAACTCTTGACATACTCCTCCTCCGTGCTCCCACATTTAAACAATATGTTTCTTTTTCCCCTACTGGGGGATGTGAGCTGCACCTTGAAGTGCTCTGGGTTTACTCTTGATTCTGCATTCAGTGTCACTTAAAACAGGGAACCATATGCAGTGCCAGAGATTGAATAGGGATCAGCAGTATTCAAGGCAAGTGCTTTACATTTGTATCATCACTCCAACCTATCAAGCAATCATATGTTGTAAGTCTTTCTAATATGCCAATCCTCATCTCACCTCTTTATTCACTAGCACAGCCTAATATCAGGTCTTATCACTTCTAATTATACCTGCTGAAATCTCAAAAATCAGGTAGGCTCCCCATTATGGATACCAACCATTATCTCTCAAACTCTATAGCCCTCTAAAATGATTATATCATCCATATCTTAATCTATTACTGATTTACATGACTCTACAAAATTCTCAGGGAGACCTAAGACAATAACTTTTATTTGAACTATATCTTAGATTCTAATTCAGTACCTTACATTCAGACAGATCCTAAATATTTGCATGTTAACTGTATTTATTGTCCAGAAATTTAAATTTAGTTACATCAAAGAAGAGAAAGAAATGAAATAATGCCATAAAATACTAAAAGAATAAATTAAATCAGGACAAAAATACATTTTAAAATAAACTGTGGGAGAAAAATGAAAATTAAAGAAAGGATATAGAAAGAAGTGAGGAGGAGGGATACTCTAAATAAAGCCTTGTTTCTAAACCAGGGGTCCTCATACTTTTTAAATAGGGGCCCAGTTCACTGTCCCTCAGACCATTAGAGGGCCAGACTATAGTAAAAACAAAAATTCTGAACAAATTCCTATGCACACTGCATACATCTTATTTTGATGTGAAGAAACAAAATGGGAACAAATACTATATGTGGCCCGCGGGCCATAGTTTGGATGATGATAGGTTTATATGGAAGGCAGCAAAAGAAGTCATGAGTTGTAACAAAAGTGTCAATTAATGTAAAATATGTTTGAATTTCCACCCAAACACTAATGAATACTTTGCACATTTTGCCATTATTGCTTATGTAAAATTTTTACAAAGCACAACAGGATATAGAGTAAATGATTAGAATATACTTCCATTTGGAAATAAATAAAATGTATGATTCGTAATTTAGCAAAAACCTACTCACAGTTCAATTTAATATTTCATGAGACATAAGAATTTACTAGACAGAATCAACAGGAGAAGGTCTCAGTGCTGCTAGAGCTGACAGTCTTATTTTAACAAAATGAAAATCATACGATTCATTAAGAAAAAAATGAAAAAGGTTGAATCCTCACTGACATTAGACACATACAAAATAAATGGGGAAATGAAGTAGCATATTTTACACCAGGTTGTGATGTGCTTGATCTTGTTCATCTACATGATTTCACATCAATAATAGTGAAACAAAATGATAAAATCTCTTACATTAGAAGGACCTAAGGTAAAATAAAAAAAATAGACAAGGCATACCATTAGAGGAAGTGGTTTTTATTTCTAGAAGATACATAAGATATTAATAATTACATGAACAGAGTGAGGTATAGTGATATAAATATGACTTAAAATGTTTACTTTTTGACTCTTTAAATTTTATTTTAGGCACCATGTTTTACACACCTATTTATGATGGTTTCATACAAAAGCACTTCAAATTCTCACTTTTCACCAGTGTCCACTTCCCTCCACCATTATTCTAGTGTTCCCCAACCCATATCTTATTTTCCATTGGTAATTTTCCTACAGAAGACCAGTTCTCAATTTCTGTTGCCTTTGGCAATTAATTATCCACCCATTATTTGGAGGGGGTCACACCTGATGGCACTCAGGGGTTACTCCTGGATCTGGGTTCAGAAATCACTCCTGGAAGGCACAGGGACCATATGGGATGCCAGGATTCGAACCACCATCCTGAATCAGATGTGTGCAAGGGAATGCCTTACCACTTTCTCTTCGGCCCCAATTTTCCTTTTCAACCTTCATATGAAAAAAATAATTCTGGATATGTCCCTCTCACTCAGCACAATGCAGTATAATTTCTCTCAGATGAGGGATGAAAAAAATAAAATATTTAAACAAAAGCAATTATTATAATTACTAGAATACTCTATTTCTTCAAATTATTTATTCATGTTTTTGAATATATTTTTACTCAACAATGCCTAGATATTGAGACATTTATTTATTCCTCCATTCTGAACTATCTTTACTTTCACTAATTCTAAATTACTATTTGGGAAGAAAGTAGATTTGGACCATCCCAGAAAGTGGTCAGAATAAATTTCTGGCTTTGTGTTCAGAAGTGTTCTATGGCAGTGCTCATGGACCATATGCAGTCCTTGAGATCAAAAGAGGGTCATCTACATGCAAGACATCTTCAACTATCCAGCCCCAAACTATCTCTAGAATAATCCTTAAACTTTTAGATTATCTGATATGTAGATTTTCCACTAACACAATTATTTCAGGTTGATTCTAGTCATATAAAGTCACTTCTGGGTTCAGAGATAATGTAGCAGTAGGTTGCTTACCTTCACATATCTGACACAGGTTGGATCCCCACAGCACATATACTCCCCTCACCTCTGCCAGGAATGATCCTTGGGCATAGAATCAGGGGTAATTCCTAAGCATGACTAGGTGTGGCCCAAAAACAAGATATGTAAATAAGAGTCATATCTTAAATTTTTTTAAATGTTTTTCTCCTGTATTGTTCACAGGACCATAATCAAATCCAAAAAGACATTATTATTCCTATAGATGAGTCTACTAGTTACTCATTCAGACATTGATACTAAGTCACTATTCATAAAGGACTCTGCCTTTTAGTTACCTCTAAACCCAGTTCAATTTCTTTTTTTTTTGCATGTGAACATTTATTTTGTAATTTTATCTATCTATTTATTTATTTATTTTAATATCTTTATTTTGACACCTTGATTACAAATACTATTGTAGTCGGGTTTCAGTCATGTAAAGAACTCCACCCTTCACCAGTGCAACATTCCCATCACCATTGTCCCAAATCTCCCTTTTCCCCACCCCACCCCCAACTGCACTTGAGACAGGCTTTCTACTTCCCTCATTCATTCACATTGTTATGATTGTTCTCAGTGTAGTTATTTCTCTAACTGTACACATCACTCTTTTTGGTAAGCTTTGTGTTGTGAGTTGGACCTTCCAGCCCTCCTCTCTTTTGAGTCTGGGAATTATTGTAGAAATGTCTTTAGAGGCCTGCCAGGTGGTGCTAGAGATAAGGTGTCTGCCTTGCAAGCACTAGCTAAGGAAGGACAGTGGTTCAATCCCCTGGCATCCCATATGGTCCCTCAAGTCAGAGGTGATTTCTGAGCACTTAGCCAAGAGTAACCCCTGAACATCAAATGGGTGTGGCCCCAAAAAACAAAAACAAAAAAAAAGAAAAGAAAAAAGAAATGTTTTAATTTTTCTTAAAACCCATAGATGAGGAAGACTATTCTGCGTCTATCTATCTTCCTCTTACTTATTTCACTCTGCAAAATAGATTCCATGTACATTGATATATGGGAAAATTTCATGACTTCATCTCTCCTGATGACTGCATAATATTCCATTGTATATATGTACTACAGTTTCTTTAGCCATTCATCTCTTGAAGGGCATCTTGGTTGTTTTCAGAGTCTGGCTGTTGTAAATAGTGCTGCAATGAATATAAGTGTGAAGAAGGGATTTTTGTGTAGTATTTTTATGTTTGGAGGGTATATTCCAAGGAGTGGTATAGCTGGATTGTATGGCAGCTCAATTTCCAGTTTTCGGAGGAATCTCCATATTGCTTTCTATAAAGGTTGGACTAGATGGCATTCTCATCAGCATTGAAAGAGTTCCTTTCTCTCCACATTTGCGCCAACACTGCTTGTTCTCATTCTTTGTGATGTGTGCCAATTTCTGTGGCATGAGATGGTATCTCATAGCTGTTTTGATTTGCATCTCTCTGATGATTAATGATGTGGACCATTTTTTCATGTGCCTTTTGCCCATTTGCAGTTCTTCTTTATCAAAGTGTCTGTCCATTTCTTGTCCCCATTTTTTGATGGGATTAGATGTTTTTTTTTCTTGTAAAGTTCTGTCAGTGCCTTGCATATTTTGGAAACTAGCCCCTTATCTGATAGGTATTGGGTGAATAGTTTCTCCCACTCAGTGGGTGGCTCTTGTATCCTGGACACTATTTCCTTTGAGGTGCAGAAGCTTCTCAGCTTAATATATTCACATTTGTTAATCTCTGCTTCCACTTGTTTGGAGAGTGCTGTTTCCTTCTTAAAGATGCATTTAGTCTCAATGTCATGGAGTGTTTTACCTATGTGTTGTTCTATGTACATTATATACCAAAAACAATAGAAACAATAGATTCATCTATATTAATGTGGAAGGCTACAAAATTAACACACAAAAATCAATGGCCTTTTTATATACCAATAATGATAGAGAAGAAATGGACATTAAGAAAACAACTCCATTCACATTAGTGACACACAAACTCAAATATCTTGGAGCCAAATTGACTAAAGATGTGAGGGACCTATACAAAGAAAACTATAAAACCCTGCTCCAAGATATAAGAGAGGACATGCAGAAATGGAAACACATACCCTGCTGATGGCTTGGCAGAATTAACATACTCAAAATGTCAACACTCCCCAAAACATTGTACAAATTCAATGCAATCCCTCTAAAGATATCCATGATATTTTTCAAAGAAGTGGATCAAACATTTCTGATTCATTTGGAACAATAAACACCCTCAAATAGCTGAAGCCATACTTGGGATAAGGAATATGAGTTGAATTACTTTTCCCAATTATAAACTGTACCACAAGGCAATAGTTATCAAAACAGCATGGTATTGGAATAAAGACAGACCCTCAGATTAATGGAAAAGGCTTGAGTACTCAGAGAATGCTCCCCAGACATAAAATCACCTAGTTTTTTCTTTTTTATAAAGGAGCAAGAAATCCTAAATGGAACAAGGAAAGCCTCTTCAACAAGTGATGCCAGCACAACTGGTTAGCCACTTACCAAAAGTGATCTCAGACCACCAGCTGACACCATGCACAAAGGTCAAATCCAAAGGAATTAAAGAACTTGATATCAGACCTGAAACCATAAGGCATATAGAACAGTTCAAATTCTTTAATTCTCCAACCTACTCTCTAAATTGAACTTTGAATTTAGAAACTGCATTTAAAACTCTTTAAGGGCTCAAGATATTCCATTCTGTCATTAGTTGATGCTGAACAAGCCGCTGCGCCTAGTTAGTCCATCCTAACCAGTCACTAAATCTCCATCCTGTAGAGTTTTTTTTAATAATATTTTATTTAAATACCTTGATTACACTGCGCTCTGCTAAGGGAACTGTGGACTGAGGGGAGTCTTTGGAAGATGAGATGCACAAAAACTCAATACAGCAGAAGAAATGGGAAAAGAAACTTATGACAAACGATCAGGCAATGGAAAAAGTACTCAAGGAATGTGAACAGATGAAAATAGAAGTTTTTGATAAACCCAAAAGAAACAACATAAGAATCATTGGAGTCCCAGAGACCCAAGTAGGAGATCAACAGGAAGAATCAACTTTCAAAGACATCATCAAAGAGACACTACCAGAGTTAATGACTACGTGAAATCAAATCCTGAATGCTGAAGAGTACCAATCAAGAGAGACCCAAAGAAAAACACCCCCAGACACATCATCGTTACAATGACAAATCCTACAGATAGAGATAGAATACTGAATGCAGCAAGATAAAAAAGGGAAATTATATTCAAAGGAGCATACCTGAGACTGACAGCAGACATGTCACAAGAAACTCTCAAGGCCAGAAAACAGTGGTGGGATATTGTGACAAGACTGAAAGAAATGAATGCCTCACCAAGAATATTGCACCCAGCCCGACTCACGTTCAGGTTTGAAGGAAGAATACATAGCTTCATGGATAAACAACAGCTTAAAAACTTCACAGAAGATAACACAGCCTTAAAGGAAAAACTGAAAGGTCTATTCTAAGACAAGAGAGACCAACAAACACAGGAAACTTATCTACAAAGATGACATCAAACCCTATGACAATCATCTCCCTCAATGTTAATGGACTAAATTCACCAATTAAAAGACACAGAGTGGCAAAGTGGGTCAAAAAGATGAAACCAACCTTCTACAAGAAACACATGTGTCTACAAGAAACACATTTGAATAGTCAGAACAAATATAGACAAAAAATCAAAGGCTGGAGGAAAATCATAGAAGCAAACAATACCTGCAAAAAAGCGGGGGTGGCCATATTAATATCTGATGACGCCAACTTTATACTCAGAAAAGTGGTAAGGGACAAATATGGACATTATGTCCTAATTAAGGGATATGTGCAACAGGAAGAAATCAGACTATTAAACATATATGCACCAATGAGAGACCAGCAAATTATCTAATACAGTTACTGACAAATATGAAAGAAGAAATCAACGATAGCACAATAATTATGGGAGACCTTAACACGGTCCTATCAACACTCGATAGGTCAACCAGAATGAAACCAAACAAAAACATACTGGTCCTGAAAGGAGAAATGAAAGAAAGAGGACTAGTAGATGTATATAGGACACTTCATCCCCAAAACCCTGGATACACATTCTTCTCCAATGTACATGGGACATTCTCCAGGATAGACTACATGCTGACATATAAAACATACCTCTATAAAATCAAGAGGATAGAAATCTTGCAAGCTAACTTTGCCGACCACAAGGCTCTGAAATTAGATGTGAACTACAAAGCCACACAGAAGAAAAGCATTAACAGTTGGAAATTAAACACCCCGCTACTGAACAGCCAGTGGGTCCAAGATCAAATCAAAAGGGAAATCAAAACTTTCCTGGAAACAAATGATAATGCAGACACCACTTCCCAGAATCTATGGGATACAGCAAAAGCGGTCCTGAGTGGAAAATTTATAGCTCTACAAGCACACATCAGGAAGGAAGAAGGGGCATACCTGAATAACCTAATGACACAACTCAAAAAATTAGAAAATGACCAACAAAAGACCAAAAATAGGGAGACAGAAGGAAATTACAAAGCTGAAAGCAGAACTCAATGAAGTGGAAAACTGAAAATCAATCTGAATGATCATCAAAAGCAGAAGTTGGTTCTTTGAAAAAATAAACAAGATTGATAGGCCATTGGCAAAACTCACAAAGAAAGAGAGAGAAATCTGATAACACGTATTAGAAATGAAAAGGGGGAGATCACAACAGATACTGCAGAGATCCAAAGGGTAATCAGAAACTACTTTGAGAAAATTTATGCTACTAAATATGAGACCCTGGAAGAAATGGAAAAATTCTTGGACACATATAACCTTCCACATTTAAATAAGGAGGAGGTAGATTATCTAAACACCCCCATTACCACTGAGGAAATTGAAAGTGTAATCAAACATCTGCCCAAGAAGAAAAGCCCAGGCCCAGATGGATTTCCTAATGATTTTTTTCAAATCTTTCAAGAGGAGCTACTACCAATCCTAGCCAGGTTGTTTCATGAAATAGAAAAAACGGGAATACTCCCAAACAGCTTTTATGAAGCCAATATCATCTTGATACAAACACCGGACAGAGATGCTGCCTAAAAAGAAAATTACAGAACAATATCCCTGATGGATGCCGATGCAAAGATCTCCAACAAAATCCTGGCAAATAGGATCCAATTCGTCATCAAGAAAATCATACACTACGATCAAGTAGGTTTCATTCCAGGAATGCAGGGTTGGTTTAACATTCATAAATCTATCAACATCATACACACATCAATAAGAAGAAAAATAAAAATCACATGATCATATCAATAGATGCAGAGAAAGCATTTGACAAGGTCCAACACCCATTCTTGATCAAAACTCTCAGCAAGATGGGAATAAAAGGAACCTTTCTCAATCTAGTTGAAGCCATTTACCACAAGCCAATGGCAAATATTATCCTTAATGGAGAAAAACTAAAAGACTTTCCTCTAAATTCTGGTACAAGACAAGGCTGTCCGCTCTCACCACTCCTCTTCAACATAGTACTGGAAGTTCTTGCTATAGCGATCAGGCAAGTAAAGGATATCAAGGGAATCCAGATAGGAAAGGAAGAAGTCAAGCACTCATTGTTTGCAGACGACATAATACTCTACCTAGAAAACCCTAAAGACTCTACCAAA
>PVKC010001919.1:0-36447 GCA_004027635.1 Crocidura indochinensis
AACAACTTGGTTGGCACTATAGGAAATCAGCTTAAGCGAAGAAAATCAGAATTAGGAAAAATACCAGATAACCTTATGGATCTGCAGCAAATAGAATAACAGCAAATAGAGTAATGCAAGGAAGCAAAGGAATAATACTTTGATTACTCTGAGCCCTAGATTATAGAAATAAGGACAAAGATAAATAAATAAAAAAAAGGATAAAGGATAAATCAAGGGGTGGAGAAGTGACAAGAGGTGGATGAGAAATTCATAGAGGCAGTGAATGCAAGCACATTGGTGGTATATATGAAGATATAGATATGTGTATATATATATATATATATATATATATATATATATATATATGCCAAAGAGGCATCTGGGATGTTTGCGATGGAAGTTGATTAATTTGGTAGAGAGAGGGTCTGCTGGTGGTAAAATTTGAACAACTTTGTAGATCTGTTGTTTTAATTAAACACACATATATTTTTATGTGCTGGTATATTGGAAAGGCAAACTGATTAAAATGTTTGAAATACTGAATGAACAGTTACCTTGAAATTCACTGATTCAATTCTATAAAAATTTAAACTGATAAAAAAAACTAAAAGCTATTTCAAAATCGCCTTTATGCTGTGTCTAATGAGTCAGAGGAAGAGGAACAGATATAGATCAACCACAGTTATTTGAAAGATAATTAAGATGATATATGATACTAATATCTAAAGATAATAGAAATGAGGGTGCAGTTACAACAGAGAAAGTGCTGTTTTGACAATAATACTTGGAGATGATCTGGGTGCTGAAGGATGGAAAGTAATAGGCGTGATAATCTGTCAGTAACAATATTCCAAATTTCAGTGTCTAAAAGGAAAATTGGGGCAGAGAGAGAAAAAAAGTCTCTAAGTTTATACCATAGGGGCAGGCAAGAGGGTTAAAGGGAGAAAATCTGGGAAAATAGGTGGCAGAAAGTGAATATTGCAAAAAGAGATGAGTGTTTGAACATTGTATGACTGAAACTCAATCATCCGTTTCTAAGATATTAAATAAAAAAGTTTTACAGAATTAAATAAGAGAGATGCACAAAGAAAAAAGTGACATATTACATATAAATTGTACATTTTGAAACAATATTTTGTTACTATAATGTCCTTTTCATTTTTCCATTTGATCAAAGTTCCATGAATAACAAAGTTAAAAAGTATCTTTGCCGACATTGTAATTAAATGATTAGTCATATGTGTTAATTATGATTAATTATGCTATTATAAAATTGAATATTTCTGGGGCCAGGGAGATAGCATGGAGGCAAGGTGTTTGCCTTTCATGCAGAAGGTCATCGGTTCGAATCCCGGTACCCTATATGGTCCCCCGTGCCTGCCAGGAGCAATTTCTGAGCATGGAGCCAGGAGTAACCCCTGAGCACTGCCGGGTTTGACCCAAAAACCAAAAAAAAAAAAATTGAATATTTCTTTGTTAAATGTTAACTTTTTAGAACAAGTATGATTTTTAAATTTTCAATTTATTTTTTTAATCTTATTATATTGAAAGCTTTGTGATCTATGTCAATTTCTATATTTCATTGTTCATTGAGTTTTTCTTTCTTAAATCAGTTTAAAATTAGGGAAGGAAAGTTTTTTTTTGAATATCGAAAATATTTACATCCTTCTTGTAGCACTGAGGAAAAAAAGACATGTAAGAGAGGCTTCTAAGACATTATGTGATTTATTTTAAATAAAAGCATAATTATATTTTATTCAGTTTGGGAAAATATGGTGTGATGTGGAGACCAACCAAAATGTGCTTACTAAATTTTATTTCAAGGAGTGCAAGGTATGTAACTAAAATTGTTTTAATATCGAGCACTGCATGTGGTCCCCTGACTATTGCTAGAACCAAGAGTAACCTCAGCTTCATTGGGTGCAATTTAACCCCTTGTGTTCTTTATCCTCTAAAAGATATCTAATTGGATATTTTTAATGTGCATTTTTAAAGAAATTCATTTTATATTACTGTAAAATACTTAAACTTTCTTTTATAAAAGTAATATAAACATTTGCTTTCTGTAATCAGAAGTTAATACGGAGTGAAATCTGCAGTCCTGTCTTTATAATGTTCAAATGGTAAAAGTTGGAATGAAATTTAAAGTTAAAGCAGAACCTGTCATTTAACAAACATATTTCTTTTAACTTAAAATTTCAAACTTTTATTATCATTGAATATTCAAAGATTTCATGATGCTGATATAGTTACTAAATATTGAGAAATCAGAACACAATTATTTTCTGTATAATTATATGTGAGGATAAGAACCTGTAACTGGAAATTTAATTTAGAAAAACTTTCTTTTCCTTCTTATTCAATACCTCGAAAATCAATGATGATAATGCACTTTCTATTTTGCTATTTAAAATGAAAATGGAGCTTCTTCACAATTTACAGTGAATATGGAAGTGAACCAGTCCATTCAGACTGTGAATTAGTTCAGCTTTCTGTGCTCTGTAATAAAATGATTCACAGCGGATAATTTAAATGACAGAAAATAATTTTCTCATATTTCTGGCATGTGGAATTTGATAAAAAGCAATGGCACTGTTTGGTTCTGGTAAGTTCTGGAGAGAAAAGTGAATGGAGAGAGAGAGGAGAGAGATACAGAGATAAAGAGAAAGAGAGAGGAAGAGGGAGTGGGTGAGAAAAGGGAAGAGAAAAGAAACACTGGTGTGTGTTCCTTAAATGATAGTAGTTAAGTGATGGCCTTATTCTCAATATTCTCTAGACCAAAGTTCCCCTTTTTAAATATTATCAGATTGTGCATTAGGACTTCAGCATTTTAATTTGAGGATATGAGGAATTATAATTTATCCTATGATAATTCTAAACAATGTCATTATTTTTTCTAAAGTTTTTATACATAGAAGTGAATACTAAATATTAACTGTACATTTCCTTTGTTAAAGTTATTCTCAAATATATTGTTATCATTTCAATACTAGTATGATATTTGATGGAACCAAAATATTTCTTGTCATTTTTGTCTTGCCCTCCCTTCATCTGAGAATTTATCTTAATATTGATAAACAATAATTTAACTTTCTTTTAAATTTCCTTAATGAACTTTTGGCTTAGTACTCAGGAATCATTCCTAGCAGTGTTGAAAACCATATATAATGTTAGGAATCAGACTGAATTTTCAGCATTCAAGACAAGTGCATTAACAAGTAAATTATCTTTCGGCTCCCTTAATGGTTTTTAGTTCTTTCTTAATTTCTTTAATAAAATTTAAAACTTGGAAAATTCAGGGGGCCAGGTGGTGGCGCTGCAGGTAAGGTGCCTGCCTTGCCTGTGCTAACCTAGGACAGACCGCGGTTCGATCTCCCGGTTCCCCATATGGTCCCCTGTGCCTGCCAGGAGCGACTTCTGAGCAAATAGCCAGGAGTAACCCCTGAGCATCATCAGGTGTGGCCCAAAAACCAAAAAAAAAAAAAAAAAAAAAAAAAAAAAAAAAAAAAAAAAAAAAAAAAAAAAAAAAAAAAAAAAAAAAAAAAAAAAAAAAAAAAGAAAAGAAAAAAAAAGAAAATTCACTATTTAAAAAAGTAAACCTGCAATAAAATAGTTATTGTATTGCTAGTTTTGTAAAAAAAAATATGAATTTTATCTTCAAACTAATTTGAATATGGCAAGAAAAAGTCTTGCAAAAAAGTGTATGAATAAAAAATAAATGCCTCAAATAAGGACACTTTATTTTCAGTTGGTCATTTAAGAATTGTGCTTGCAAAATGACAAGTGAGACGAAAGATTTAAGGGATTCTTCATATCATTCAGCTCAAATAGATTCTCATTAAATATAAGCAGATGGTACAGCTAGAAATTGTTGTTTAAATGTAACTTTTTCATATATTGAAGATGAAAGTATATTATTTATTTAGTGCATCCTTCATTAAAAAGTCTCCACCTCCTCAACAGATGACTTTATCTGAAAATGTTAAATTGAAATTACTGTAAAATACATTTTCTGTCATTTAAAAAGGACACATTTTCTATATTTACAGTTTTATGCACATAAAGTTGTCAAGAAGTAGAGTTCAAATAAATACATTTATGAAATAATTTGGGGGCCTACTTTCACCAGTTGACATCATGCTATCTCCATGTTCTTCTAAAGTAATATACTGGTATATATGTTGGGAAAAATGATACAGAGGTACTAGAATATACAAAATAATATTTGATTTATGAAGTAAACAAGAAAATATTCCTCTGAAATTGTAAATGAGATCATTGGTGCTTTGAATATTTGACCATTCAAACCCAACTCCATTAAATTATTTACCCTGATTGTAACATGGAAAAAAAATAAACAAAGAGAGCTGTGTTGGAAAGATAATGTAGTGATTAAGGCACTTACCTAACACTTCACCTACCTTGGTTTGATTCCTGGCACCAGATATGGTCTTAAGACTTATTCATGAGAACAGAAACATGAGATCTGGCTGTGATTAGGGAGAGGTAAAGGTGGACTTTTCCCTGACTTTAGAATAATGTGGTGTTCAGGTCTCACTCAGTATTGCTCAAGGATTACTCCTGGTTCTAGGCTCATGACTAATTCCTGAGCCCATATTTGGTGTCAGGAACCAAACCTGGATAAGTGAAGTGTTAGATAAATGCCTTAAACTCTCCGTTATCTTTCCAACACAGCTCTCTTTATTTTTACTTCATATTGAAATCAAGGTAAAGATTTTATTGGACCTGCATTTGAAAGGTACCAATGAAGGTTACCACAGGTACCAATGAAGGTTATTTACAAATTAGCTCATGGACTTAGCCAAAGCTATAGTAGAGAAGAAGAGCATGCAGGTTATCAGTCAAACAAACAAACAAAAAAATAATATCATAGTCTTACTTATGTTCTGAAAAGAAACTGAAGCTGGCAGGGCATTTACCATCCATAGAGTTGGCCCAGGTTCAATCCCCAGCATTCCATATTATTCCTTGAGCACTACGAGTAATTCTTCATTATAAACCCAGGAGTAACCCCTGATCATCACAAAGCATAGGCAAATCAAAAAGAAAATTAATTTTAAAAATATAATATCACATTCTTAGTTAAACATCATTATATTATTCTGGCTTATTCTGAAGAAAAATTTAGATAAATACACAAACATTTTACATGTTCTAATTTTGGAAATTATTACAGTAAAAAAGACTATATGCACTTATACATTTGTGTTTCAGAATCTTTTCATGATAATACAGGAATAACCTCTACTCATCATAGACGTGTAGGCAAATCAAAAAAGAAATTTAATTTTAAAATATAATACTACATTCTTTTTTTTTTTTTTGTTTTTTTTTTTTGGGTCACACCCGGCAGTGCTCAGGGGTTACTCCTGGCTCCATGCTCAGAAATTGCTCCTGGCAGGCACGGGGGACCATATGGGGCACCTGGATTCGAACCGATGACTTTTTGGATGAAAGGCAAACGCCTTACCTCCATGCTATCTCCAGGGCCCTAATACTACATTCTTAACTAAAAAACCATATATCATTAGACTCATATCTGTAGAAGAATTTAGATAATTTCCACAAATATTTTATATGTTTTAATTTTGGAAACTATAGCAGTAAAAAGACTGTGCACTTATACTATTGTTTTTAGGGTCTTTTCATAATATAACATTAATGTTTCACATACCTCACACCATGAAATTAAATTAAAAATATTTCACATTGTATAATGCTTTATGCTTATATATTTAATGACATATACTTTATTAAGTATAAGAATAGATACTTTTCAAGAATATTTTATTCAATTATAAATCTAATCAAATTATAGTTGCTACAGAAATATGATAAGGACCTTATAGAAGGGACAATATTCTGGGTGTTTAAATACATTCATATATATTTTTCATAGCCTATTTGAGAATAATTGGTTCTATCATGATGTATTAAATCTCAATTTAGTATATTTATTAAATATTTATCATTTATTTTAAATATAAAAATTAACAATTTATATATATTTTTCTCTCAAAAGTACATTATGGAATGCTTTTTACTTAAGCCTTTTATGATAGGATCCAGAGATTTAGTACAGTGTTAGGAACATAGCCAACCAAGACCCAGCATTGCATTTTGAACCCTTGCAAACTTGTTCCCTGACCTGAGTACAGTCAAGAAAAATCCTGAGCACAGTTCAATGTGGCCATCAAATTTAAAAAATGACACAACAGATAATATTATACTATCTTCTTATTGAATATTTGAGGCTATTCTTGTTTCTGTGCCCAGAGGTCAATCTTGGAAGTGCTTGGGAAACTATTTGATACCAGGGATTCAGCCAGGGTCAGTCACATTCAAGGCATTCCCCCTAACCTTTATACTATTTTTTTGATGCTATGCTTAAAGTTATTAAAAGAGGAACCATACAACTATATTTATATTATCTATTTATGATTATCATTTCATGCTGGACAGTAAAACAGCTTAGTCTGT
Source organism: Crocidura indochinensis (assembly GCA_004027635.1). NCBI lineage: Eukaryota > Metazoa > Chordata > Mammalia > Eulipotyphla > Soricidae > Crocidura > Crocidura indochinensis. Next base: position 6,484 of record PVKC010001919.1, read on the forward strand.
CCTTAGAAGCTCTTTTGGAATTTAATCTTCCTTTTTGGTATTTTCGGTAGAATACTGCAAATAAGAAAAGAAAAAGATTGTTGGAAAAAAATGTTCAGTTTTTGTTTATTGACATGTACACCATTTATAATTGTTACCAAACTTCTGAATTCCAAACATTACTTTTATTACTACCTAGCTTAATGCCTGTGTTTCTGGTTAACTCTGATTTTGGACGCATAGACTTGTTGTCACTTTCCTTACATATTATATATTGTCCTATTTTGGATATTATTATGTAGAACTAATGTATAATTGTTGTTTTAACTTCTACATATATTTTTATAAATAATGCAAGTTACAAAGTTGACATAACAATGTAGAAAATTTAAAAAATAAATATCATAGATTTTTCAGATTTGTATAATGCATAGTGTATGACCCCAGTCAAGAGTTAGCCTATATTTTCATCAATAAAATGATATATATCAGGCTCGGGAGATAGCATGGAGGTAAGGCCTTTGCCTTTCATGCAAAAGGTCATCGGTTCGAATCCCGGTGCCCCATATGGTCCCCCGTGCCTGCCAGGAGCAATTTCTGAGCATGGAGCCAGGAGTAACCCCTGAGCACTGCCGGGTGTGACCCAAAAACCAAAAAAAAAATGATATATATCATATCTTTTGATTATTGTATTTCTAACATTTATGAATGAGTTTCTTAGAAATGTTTAAAATACTTATGTAGCATTGTATTTGATTTTCTCTTTCAGCAAGTATTTACTGAAACCCTAACAGATGTCATATTTTACTTTGTTCTAGGGCTAAAGCAATAAAGAGAACAGATGTTGTTCTTAAACTTCACACAGACACATTAATATGCTAGAGGTACTTTTCTTAGTAAAATATAACATTAATGTTGCATGTTCAGGGATTTAAAGTTCAACTAAATCTCATTCATCCTAGCTGCTATTAATATCATGTGTGAAACATTTTTATATAATTTCGGAACACAGACTCTGTATTCTTCCTAGCTATCAAAATAAAAGCATATTTTCTGTTTCCTGAAACCTCATGCTCAATTACCAATCAAAATCTAAAACAACAGTGCAGCCTTAGATACTTTACAACAAATGTATATCTAGCAGTGCTTCATCACTCACTTGTAAGTACCTACAATCAAAATTAATTTCATAGCTGAGTATCTCATGATGTTCCCATGTCACATAATCACCCATATTTTATTGCTAAAATGTATGAACTAAATGAAATTATAAAAGATTTACCAAGATCTTCCCACATCCCCATATCCAAATACCATTACATTCTGTATAAAGAATCAACAATTGAACATTTAAAGTGATTTGTCTATTCAATAAGAGTCTGTTCAATGTATAAATCTTTATTCCAGAACTTATAAAGGTACAGTTTAGTTTTTTTTTCTTCCTCAAAGGCTACCCTCAATATCTTTTCAATAGTATAGATGGTGTATATGCTTGGAGATAATAATTTCTGAAGATTAATATACTCATGTATATCAGTGTTTAGAAAGGACTAAGATAAGTGAGTGTTTGAACCTAATATTACTAGACAATAAGCATTTTGGTACTATCACAAAGTAAAAATATAAATCATAGTTTCAATGAATTTTTATTCAAATAAAAATATATAGATAAAAATAATTTTTTAATTTTAGGTGATAACCTCTAGAATAATATAGGAAAGAGAATAGCAGAAGTATTATTTTAATAGGTCAGATTAAAAATATTTGAAAATAAATGTTTAATCTTTTTAATTTATCTTTTTGTGCTGCCAAAAGACAAATTCATCAGAAAATTTAGATTCTCAATTATCATTTTTTTTTGTTTTTGGGGAGCCACACCCATTTGATGCTAGGGGGTTACTCCTGGCTATGTGCTCATAAATTGCCCCTGGCTTGGGCGGACCTTATAGGACGTCGGGGGATCGAACCGTGGTCCTTCCTTGGCTAGAGCTTACAAGGCAGACACCTTACATCTAGCGCCACCTCACCAGCCCCTCTCAATTATCTGCATAAAAGAATTATTAAAGAACTATTCTATATTTAAGCAGGAAAGTGCTACATAAAATATATATGAAATAATTTTTATAATTATTTTATTTAAAGTATTATTTGTGAATTTAATACAGATAGTATCATTTCAGGAATGCAATGTCTCAGTACAATATAAATCACAAAACAATTAGAAACCACCATTGTTTCTAGTCTTCCATAAACCCTACTTGCAAGCTAATTTTTTTTACTGACTTTGAAGATTTGCTATCTATGGCCATATTGTATTTCCTTATGCTTATTTTTTTTTACATATGTAAGATATATATTCAGTACTTGTACTTTTCCTTTAGCACACTTTTATCTCCATTCAAACAGCAATAAAATGTAAGATTTCATAGTTTATTATGACTGAGTTGTATTCTATTATGAATATGCAAAACAGTTAGGTTGTTTTCAAGACTATAATATTGTGAATAGTATTTTATTGACCACAGGAATACAATTTTTTTTCAAATTTATGTTTCCAAAATCTTGGGTTAGATATCAAGAAGTAATATTGCTGATTCACACAGAAATCCAAATCTCTCGTTTATATGTACAGTTAATTTATGACAAAAGAAATAATATTAAAGGTAGAAAATGAAGTCTCTTAATGAAACATGTTTGGAATATTGTGTTACTCATGCCGAAGAAATAAAATTAAACCAACGTCTCACACTATGCACAAAACCCTATGAACAAACACACCATTCACAAAACATCTCACACAGAAATACAAAATCCTCAAAATGGAATATAATCTAAATATTTGACCCAAATCCTTAACATATATGAAGAAAATTTAAGCATCATTTTCTTTGATATTGGCTTTAGAGAAATCTTGAATAATTTGATCTATTGGCAAACAAAACTACATAAAAATAAACAAATGTGACTGCATCAAAGAACTTTTGCTTGAAAATAAGTATTTGACAAAATAAAAACTGAATGAAGAAAATATATATTCAAAACATTTAATATAGCTTTGATAGCCAAGGCTAACAAATAATAACAACAAATAAATCAATAACTTCATCAAAGTGGAGAAAAACGGTTTCTTCAAAGAATGCATGCACATGGCCAACAGATGTATAAAGCAAACAATGTTAGCTGATTGTCTAAATATCCTGAATGACAATATAGCAGACTCACACCAGTGAAAAGGATATATATAGAAGGTATATAGATAGATAGATGTTAGATAGATAATTAGATAGACACATATATGCATATGAGCATGTTTATTGTTCAGTGATGCCAAAATAACACCAACTTCAACCAACTTTTGACAGCATTGGGGTATTTGGTATTTGTTTGATAGAACTTTTCAACAACGGTAATTTTAGAATCTATTAGAGACCTGGATAGTATATTTTTCAAGGAGGTGATATTTCTTGTGGGGGAGATCTAAAAAAACTGAGTATGCTTAGGCATCACACATGTAAGTGCTTGAGTAATTATGTATAGAGCCAGGGTTCAAATCAAAGTTGTCTGAACGTATGGCAAGAGCTATACCTGCTCGTTGGGTACCATATTTGATTCAATGATGCATGTATTTAACACAATTTATGTCATCAGATGTGACCGTCCTGGACTACCATCAAATGCTCGAAATCCTAGGTGCCTAGACGAATATATTGTGGCATGTTTAATAGGAATGTATGAGGACAGGTGTAACAGTTGTAATAGTCAGTTAACAGAATTGTGCCAAGTTTCAATAAGCCCGGGGAATGAACCTAGGTATAAGATTTTGGATACAACATGGCAAGTTCTAAGAGACTAAGTAGCAATATTCAGAAATTCAAGGTTACAAAGTGCTTAAGGTTAGAATGGGCCAAGTTTGTTTTGCCTCGAGAGGATTAATCAGGCTTAAAGTTCTTGAGTTTTGAGGTTAATTATCATCCATATTGGGAGGGCTTGTATGGTAGTCTGGAGTTTCAGGTTGCCAGAGTCTAGCTGTGTTCACACTATTTTGTGAAGTCATTTAACTTGTGCACAAGCTGCACGATCCTGCTTCACAGAATATGGACTATATACTGAATAAAAGCACAATAATCAAGGGAGTTCCCTTGATATTTTGCTACATTCCCTTTATAATTTAGAAACTGGTGATTACTTGCTTGAAGTCACTTGTGCACTTGGATGTGCCGCTGCTGTCTACTTGGTTAAGGTCAAGAAATATCACTTAATAGACCAGTTACAATTCTAGCTTGAGAAAATTCTTGGATTCATCTCAAGAATGTCTGCTCCAGATTAAAAGGATTTGCCCTGTGAGGAGCATCAGTAATTATATTTTTTTCCAAGGTTTGGAGAAAACACTTCTAAGATGGCTGCTCCCAGTTCTTACTACTGTGTTGAACTCCATGTCTTGCTTCTTGTTTGGGTGTTATAAGGGTGTTGGCATGCCAGACATTTGACATATCCTCTCCATGTTTATTTACAACCGTAAAATTGCCAGGCATATAAAAAAAAAAGATTATGTACAGAAAAGCCAATAATTTCTTTTTTCTTTTCTTTTTTTTTTTTTGCTTTTGGGTCACACCTGGCAACGCCCAGGGGTTACTCATGGCTCTATGCTCAGAAATCGCTCCTGGCAGGCTCAGGGGACCATATGGGATGGCGGGATTCGAACCACTGATCTTCTGCATGCAAGGCAAATGCACATACCATGCTATCTCTCTGGCCCCAAGTTTGAGTTTTCTGATGCATATTTGAATATGCATCTGATAGGACAATATTCTACCTTCTTTAAATTCTTGGACAATATATACATTTTTATTATACTATCAGAGATACCTTTTCACATTATTATGCTTTTGTATATTTAAGATGGTTTATGTAAACATTGTGACCAGAGGTTTATAAAAATGGAATTTATTCTCTATTTTTTCCAAATAACAGTATTGCTTTTTGTTTGTTTGTTTGTTTTGGGGGACCGTGCCCGGTGACACTCAGGGCTTATTCATGGCTATGCGCTCAGAAATCGCTCCTGGCTTAGGGGATCATATGGGACACCGGATGATTGAATCTTGGTTCGTCCTAGGCTAGCGTTTGCAAGGCAGATGACTCACCTCTAGTGCCACTGAGCCAGCCCCAAAATGTCAGTATTGTTTTAGATTTTTTAGTAGAGTGTTCAGTGGGACTACACAGATTATATACATTACATATGTATAGTCCATATATGTTACATTATATGTTTATATAAATATATTTAAATGCTTACATACATATAATTTTCCAGAGTTCTAGGGTTATATATACTTTGCATTCTTGTATTTCATTTATGGTTCACTTATGCTAACACAATGGAAAGAATAGTGATAATTAACCAGATTGGTTTCATCACATTTAAATAGCAATCCAGTATTTCATATATGATTTTCTTCTTTATCTATGTCTTCTAAGATGTTGAACTATGTTTCCTACCTCCCCCAACAATGCTTATCACAGAAAAACTATTTCTCAGTAGTTGGCAGTATATTTTCCCCAAGGCATAAAAGAAAAACTATCTTATACCAGATGTAAAAAAGTACTTGTTCAAGTGGAAAATATTTCAAGTGCATATGTAATTTTTCATATCAATTATTCTTTAAATTAATTAATCTGATAACATGTTTCTGAAGGTACAAACCAATAGATACAATGAGCTCACACATAAATATTGTAAAAAATCTAATAAGATTGGCCTGGATAATCCAGTCCAAAAGAATTATTTTATTTGAAATAGCTATGAATAAATGAAACTAGAGTTATTTTGTTTACTTGCAGGTCATAAATCTTTCTCTTTGAATGAATAAATAAAATGTATAGTCATAAATAATATAAGTGTGCAGAACTTTTTATAGACTTATCCTTGCACACAAAACACAGTCTAATTGATATCCACATGAGGGAACTGATACATACTCCAAGAAATTTGATTGAATCACCCAATATAATATATAATGCTTGAATTTATGATCATACCTAGCACAAGGCAAAATTTGTATTCATTCCATGAAACTTAGCTTCTTCAGAATTCACTGAAATGCAAAATTTTCAGGTTACTTAACTTTCATTATAAAGTATAGTACTCTCAAATTGAATTATGTTTAATGAATATTGCAAATAACTTTTCTGTGGCACTTTAATTCTGTAACATAGTACAGTATAAAGGATATTACCTTAAGACTTTATGTAGACATGTTACATATTTAACTCACTATTTAATTAAATCTATATTTAGTCATTTGAAATTATTTTAATTAACAATCAAATTCAGCAAATTAATTTGTTAATATCAATCCTATAAAATATTGAAATATGATATTATTTATAAGAAATGTTTAGATAATACTATTAGCCATTAAAATTGCTTTACAACAAAATCAGTTAAATAAAATCATTTAAAGTTTTTAAGCCTAAATATTCCAATAAGAACTTGAAAAAATATTGTTTTATAAGTGATTTATATTCAGGTCTGGCGTGGTGGCATTAGAGGTAAGGTGTCTGCCTTGCCAGCGCTAGCCTAGGACGGACAGAGGTTCAATCCACTAGTGTCCCATATGGTCCCCCAAGCCAGGAGCGACTTCAGAGCGCATAGCCAGGAGTAACCCCTGAGCATTACCAGGTGTGGCCCCAAAACCAAAAAACAAAACAAAACAAAACAAAGAGATTTACATTTATTAACTTAAATTAAAAAAATAGTCAAGCTCTAGTATGTGTGTTCATAAAATGAGGTGATCAGAAGAATTAGAATAGTATAACTGATAGCACAGTGGTGTTTGCCTTGCAAGCAGCCGACCCAGGACCCAAGGTGGTTTGTTTGAATCCCGGTGTCCCATATGGTCCCCCATGCCTGCCAGGAGCTATTTCTGAGCAGATAGCCAGGTGTAACCCCTGAGCACCGCCGGTTGTGGCCCAAAAGCAAAAAAAAAAAAAAAAAAAAAAAAGGAATAGTATAACAGTCAAGTAAATAAAATAATAATGAAAATATTGAAAGGATATAACTGAATATCAACAACTATTATTTTCTATATATGCCTCTAAATTCAAACACTTCCACAAAAATGTGAATAACAATTATGCAAAAATTGATCAACTTAAAATACTTAACCCTATAGGCATTGCAAATGCCTTTGAATAAATAGGAGCACATATATATATATATATATATAAAAGAAGAATCAAAGCCAATAAATATATATTTAATAATGTAAATGGGTTTTCTTTATTGAATAACAATTAAATTTTGTCAAATTTGGGTAAATTTTAGAACAATTTCTGTACTAGAAGAATATGCACAAAGGTTACAAGTAAATAGACTACAAATGGTCACTGATTACCAAGAGACCTAATCAAAAATGTATAGACTTCCTTTTTTTTTTTTTGTTTTTGTTTTTTTGTTTTTGGGTCACATCCAGCAGTGCTCAGGGGTTACTCCTGGCTCCATGCTCAGAAATTGCTCCTGGCAGGCACGGGGGACCATAAGGGGCACCGGGATTCGAACCGATGAACTTTTGCATGAAAGGCAAACACCTTACCTCCATGCTATTTCCCGGGCCCCAATATATAGACTTTCTTACTTAAGTAAGCAAACTAAGTTCATACATAAAAATCAAATACTTCTGAAAAAATGCTTTGGTAGAATATGTCTTTTACTAGAAATTAGTTTCCTGACAAGCTTATAATATAATTAATATCATACAACTAAAGTGAAAGTAGATTCTTCAACAGAAGTACCTACATTCTCATTTCTGTTGGCCTATTACATAAGAAGGGAAAGGATAGGAAGGGAAGAGAAGGGGAAGGAGGGAAGGGAAAGGAAGGGAAGGGAAGGGAAGGGAAAGAAGGGGAAGGAAGAGAGCGGAGAAGAGGGGAGGGGAGGGAAGGGCAGTAGAGGGGAGGGAAACAATGAAATCCAAGTATTAAAAGGGACAAGTAGAAAAGAATTTTCATTAAGCTCTAAAAATGAAGAAAAGTTAAACTAAGAAACAATATGTAGGCTGGAAGCCACTCCTGGGCTTGTCCCTCATTGGAACATAAGCTTTAGAAAGTGCTCCTGAGAATCATGGTTCATGATTTATCATCCAGTGTTGCATATAAGGTAGCAACTTCTCTAGGTTTCATCTGCCGGAACAGATGTTTCCTTAAGAACAGTTGTTTAAAAACATTTCTTTTATATAATGTAAGTAGTCAGGTTTTCTCTCCAGACCCTCTTTAGCATAGTGCTACTTCAATATAAGTGACAGGTTGGAGAAAGGAATATGTGATTTGAAGAATACTTAGCAAAATGGGAATTTCAAATGTGGGTCTCTAAAGGCTTCCAGGTTGCAGCAAGGCCTTATATTTTTTTCAACAACACTTAGCATTTTTCCATGATGTGATATTATCTTTCTTGAATTTATAAGATAATTATATTGCTCTTCTGTCCAATTGAACTAGCCCTTAAGAAAGCTTTCTCTTGAGGGGCAGACCAATAACACAGCAGGTAAAGAGTTCACCTTGTAATTGGCTGACCCATGAATAATCTGGATTTGATTCCTGGCATCCCATAAGGTCCCTCATGAGTGAACACTGAGCTCAGAGCTAAAGTAATCCCTGAGCAGGTGTGGCTAAAAAATAAAAAGATATTTTTTTTTCACTTCAAATAATAAGCTAAATATCTCTTAGTGACTAAACAGTTAACATTGCTAAAACTTACATTCTAAGGCAAAAGAAATTTCATTCCACTGCCTTTGGTCTGTAAAAAATATGGACTATATTTAAATGTTACCTGAGATGACAGAATGTGGAAGTATATATACATATATATATATTATATACACAAATTATTTAATTTTATTTAATTTTAACATCATTAAGTTAATAGATATAAATTTCTGCCTAGAATAAAATGAGAGTTAATTTTTAATAAATGAAAAACTGGACCATGTCACCATGTAGCAGCCAACATAGATCCTCGAAGAAATTAGGAAGGTGAATTGAAAGATTTTCCTCTGTAATATCTGAGCAAGTAATTTCCAGATGGTTTCTTAGGGCTGGAAAGATAATACAAAGGTGTTGTGTTTGTAAGCATTTTATGGGATTATTATGTTACTGACCCTACCTTTATCCGTGATTGTGCCCTACCCTAGGGTGTGACCTGGCATTCTGCCCCACCCTAGGGTGGTACCTGATTCTGCTTCCACCATTGGGTGATACCTGATCCTGGGGGATAAAAACAAGGGTCTGTGGAAGTCGAGGGGCTTTGGGGCTGCAACTGATGCTGAGGCTGGTGGCTTCAGTCTTGTCCTCAGAATAAAGCTAATATTTTCACAGAATAAAGCTAATATTTTCACAAGCCTGACTGTCTGCTAGCTGTTTACCCGCCGCTTAACCTCAGAACCACTGGCTGAGAAGGGTGCTCCGAGCTAGAGGGGAAAGATCTCATCCTTCATCCCTCCATCAGTCAAAGCCTCATAGGGCTGACTTGCAACACAAAGGTATACTAATGATCTAGCATGTGATCAATTCTGGTTTGATCTCTTAAACCACTTATGGGCACCCAAATCCCACTTACAACTACTGAGCACAGAGTCAAGAATAAGTCTAAGCACTATCAGATAAGAGGAAAATAAATAAATAAAAATTTAGGAAGAATACTTTGAGGTTATTAGAATTTTTAACATGACATCTCTTGTAATCCTGTTTGTATTTTTTGCACCTTTAAATTAGAGTACATCAACTTTATAAAATGAAAATAAAGATAAAATTGTATTTGGAGGGTGGAGTACACCTTGGGCTCAGGGGTTACTCCTGGCTCTGTACTCAGGTGTGACTCCTAGCAAGGTTCAAGGGACTCAGGTGATCAAACTAAGATGCCTACTGTAAGGCAAACAAATTACTACTGCACTTTGTTCAGCCTGTATGCTTTTATTTGAATTTAAAGGTAAAGAAATCACAATTTCTGAAGAGTTTTGTGGTATCCTAAAAGATCCTGAATTTAATGCCATCAAGTTACTATTACCCTCAGAGGAAAAAGGTAACTAATATAGTAAACTCCTTTAAAAGATAGTGAAAAATATACATTAATAGTACAAATTTGGAAGATCAGACAGTGTTTAACAAAGAAGGTCTCAGGAAGTTTTCCAGTGAGAGAAACTGAATCTTCTAGAATGCCAACAGAACTAACAACAAAATGCTACGCCAATTCACAGAAAATCTTTTCTTAAGGAGACTACTTTGATGAGGACAGGGCTGTTTAGTTTTTAGTAATGAACCCTAAATGACTACATACCTTGTCTGCATTATCTGGCAAGGACCTTCTTCCTCTCTTAAAAATGGTGAAAGCAGATTTAACCTTTCTTCCAACTAAGAAAAAAAGTTTCAGACGTTGTGTATACTTCTTAATTTTCTTCCTTTTCCAGTTCAGAGAGTTCCACTCGTATTGTTAAAGTAAATATACTGATTTTCATAATGTTTCCAAAGTGTAATTGAATAAATAAAAGGTTTTGGTAAGTTGCTAGGTTGCTAAGCCTTGAAATACCGAATGCAGCATTGGGAAGTCAGTTCACACAGCAGAAGGCAAGCTCAGTGGGGCAAGACAACAAATGCATCTGACCCCAATAAATGAATGGGTTATGTGCGTGCAAAATTTGATCGTTAAAATAAAATTATTAAAAATGTACTTCAGAGAAGACACATGACATGGTAAAGAGGTGGAATAAGATGTGTACCTTTAGTGAACTCTAAAGTATTCATTATAGAGGATGGAGATTTTTATCCCTATAATCCCCTGAGGAAGAAAGGCTCTAAGGAGGAGTAAAGCTGGGCATGCATTCAGAAAATGTTTTCATTTCAGCGAGCATTTACTGAAGAAGTTATAAATTTGGCAACCATTGTAATAAAGTATGAGTGTCTTTATTCTATGAAGCATGGTGATCTTACTTTATTCCTCCTGATATAATTGTCCTTGTCTCTTCTGATAGTCCTGTGAATTTAAACATTCTTAAAATAAGACAAAAAGCAGAACAGCTAACTTAAAAAAAATTTTTTTTACCAATATGTCCTATCTTTTTGACCTATCCCAGATAAGTTATTTAAATAGATTTTCATAAACATAACTACAATACAGCATCCTTTCCCAAAAAATAATTTTAACTCTGTTGGTAAAATACTAACAAACTACTGATCAAATATGCTAAGAAGTCCAGGCTTCCTGTGTTAGAGAGCTGTAGGTTTGGTGAAACTTTACTTCATGATTCTCTGACTTTCCATGCTGGGAGTTTCCAGGAAGGGATCTCTTTTAAAAGGTACTAATTCCATTTATGAGAGATCCAGTCATATGACCCCATCAGCCTTAAAGGGTAAATTCCACTTCCAAATACCATCTAAGTGTGATTAAATTTTAGCAACTGGATTATTAATTTAGAGAATTCAAAATTGTCTATTGTTCAGAATTCTTTTACTATGTGCATGCTACCCATGCACTATAAAGTTCTCTATAGTTTGTAGATACTCTTTAAGAACAGCTTTACATAAACCATAACATTAAACTTTTATTTTTAACTTGGCAATAATTGTTTGAGCTTATTTATTCTAGCACTAAAAACATACATCAGAGATATGAGATAATCCTTTTTTAATATGTCAAAAGAGTTTATCTTTAGAATCGAAATATATATTCTTCAGACATTAGATGTTAGTGCTGATTTTCCTGCCTAATAAATAATTACTCACTTTCTTATTTTCTACTGTATTTATCGTGTTGAACAAAAACATAAATTGCATTTGAGGTGTCAGGGTTGAGGTATCAGGCAATTGACTAACTCTGATAAACATGACATAAACTGACTTATGAATTTAATAGATTCAAGTTGGAAAAATAACAATGGTGAGGATTTCTCTCATCTACCAAACTATAAGGTTTGTAATATTAATCTTTCCTCTTTACCCTGGTGCTAAATTGTATGACTCACATTTATTATTATCTAACTCATAATATTCCAAATGATGTAATGCATTATTATTTCTAGTCTCTTGCACAATTATCTTTCTACCTTATTACTATTCCTTGGAATATAATGCTCATCTTTTCTTAGTTTTGCTGACGCTCATTAAAACTTCAGTGTTTGGATTGGATGACTTTTCTATACCTCAGTTGTAGGATTGATTGTCAACTTTGGAAAAAGCTAATAGCTCCCAAACTTTCAATACAGATACTTATTTTAAAATAGTGAACCACTATAGCTGTATATTTTTTCCTGTGATACTATAAGTGCCATTTACTTGATCACTAGCTCAGTACCTAATTCAATAGGCAGCCTATAGTTTATATTATTTAACGTCTTGAAATAATTGAATAAGTAAAAAATCATATGTCCCAATGAAAGGACATTGATTGCATTTTCCATTTGCACCCAGGTAAAATGTAAAAAAAAAAAAACTATCATAGTTTTTTATTATCTTACTTTTCCCCTGCTGATTTCAACTAGTTGTTTACTTTTGCTTTAATTCTAGTACATTTTTAGGTTTTTTTGGATAGTAATTAAGGCTGTTTTATGGAAATAGTAAGAAAAATCATTTCAATTTTTAAATAAATGGACACCATATGCCATAGGAGCTGCTTGTTTTGTTTCCTCATACATTTCAAACGTCAACAAAGTATTGAAGCTATAGTCCAGTCCTTTGCAATGTTTTTGTAAGATTAGTAAAATAAACATTTTATGTTCTTATTCCTTAAATGATTGCATCAATTTTGGAGTGCTACTATTTACTTTCATATACACAATATAAAATCAAAACATAGCCAATAGGTGTTTTACAATGTTCTCTAATTTTACAATTATTTACAATTACCTATTTACAACTAGCTATTTACAATTATCTCTGTTTTGATCTAACAAAAATAATTTCACAAATAAACCTTTTTTTTTTTTGGTTTTTCGGGCCACACCCGTTTGATACTCAGGGGTTACTCATGGCTAAGCACTCAGAAATCGACACTGGCTTGGGAGGGACTATATGGGACGCATGGGGATCGAACCATGGTCCTTCCTTGGCTAGCACTTGCAAGGAAGGTACTTTACCTTTAGCACCACCTCGCTGGCCCCACGAATAAACATTTTTACATTGCACCATTCTTTTAATATTTTTAGACTTTCCGTGATTTTGCATGTTTAGGCAGAATTGACACCAACTTCAGAATTCAGGCTTCACAGATTTAGAAAGGAACTATGTGCTTCAAAATTAGCATCTGTCCACAAATGGACCGTGAACCCTTGCTTGCATATTAGCAACTCTCAGTTAACAAGCATACCCTGTGCCATTATAATGGTTGAGAGAAATTCCTCTTCTGTATTGTACTTTAATCCCATTTCCAGCTTTAAAAGTCAACTATTTTCAGGCTATCACAACCATGGGAATATCTTATAAGATTTGAAATCTTTTTCACACTTTCTTCTTAAAAGGATTAAATTTAGCATCATTTTATGCAGCTACATAACACCCTGTATGAATTTTATTATCATGAATCCTCTGAAACAAATTAGTTTTCTCTTCAAAACTGTTCTTTCATTTTCTCCTATTTCAGTATCTGATACAATTAGTTTATGAAATATACAGCCATGAAAACTGAAAACAACCAATGGTTGTACTTTATTTTCCATTCTTGAATATTGTCTTTGTTATCATATCAAAGTAAATAACTCTACTTTCAATTAGTAAATCATCCAATGGAAACTTCATATTTCTAAGGGATTATCTTTCTTTAGTTTATATATCTGTTATAGGTGAATGTGTTTTAAAAAGACATACAGAGGATAACCTTCCATATAGTGATATAATTATATTTTCCTCTTTTTATTAAATCTGATTATTTTCATTGGGTATTCTTATTTGTTAAGGCTTTTGAAAAGCTATTAAACATACAATTAGTCCTAGATTATTTACAGAAAAGGGATAAATATATATGAAAAATTTTCTGGGACCCGGGAGATAGCATGGAGGTAAGGCGTTTGCCTTTCATGCAAAAGGTCATTGGTTCGAATCCCAGGAGTAACCCATGAGCACTGCCGGGTGTGACCCAAAAACCAAAAAAAAAAAAAAAGAAAGAAAGAAAAATTTTCTTAGAAATTATTATGCAAATATAGTGGATAGGACATTTGCTTTATATGCAGACACCAGTGTTCAATTTCAAGCTCCCCCATTGATCCTTCATAGCTTTTTTGGTAGCTATGCTTGACTGTAGAACCAAAGGGAAGCCATGTGAATTGCTGAGTGTGGTCTAAATCAAAAAGATGAATTTTACAATGTATCAAGAGTGTATGATGGCTACTTACCTGGCAGGGAAGATACCATGATCACGAAGGTTGCTTCCCCAGGGTGAGGTTCATCCGTTGCACTGCAGATGTGCTGACCCCTGCAATTTCCCCAAATGTGGGAAACTCGACTGCATTAAAAAAAAAGTGTGTATGATGGTATTTTAAGGATTCATCATGTTATCTATTTGTATTTTGTTGACCTATTGTGACGAGTTGAAGATTTGCTAGAGCAGGTCAAAGTAACAGTTAATATAGCATTTTCAACCCAGCATGGACCAGGACTGGTGGGGTAGATCATGGACTGATTTTGATATTTGACTTTCATTCAGCAGGCTCTGTTTCAAACTCTAGCTTTGCGTAGGAGTCCTTGAGTTGACTTATGAGTGATCCTGAACACAGAAACAAGAATGAACGTGGGTATTGCTAGGTCCTCCCACAATACCCCTTAAGAAAAATAAGGTTTGTGATGTAATCTTTGAAGAATAAAGTCATCCAATTGTTTCTCAATGGGAGAAATATGGTATATTGTAACCTTTAAAGAATGTACTGGTTTTAATTTGGTTAATTCAAAATAAAATTAAAGTCCTATTATCTTTTCCTAATTTTGTTTGAGAAATGCTCTCAAAAAGGCTTACTAATTATTTTACCTTCTCTAACTTGATTTTCTTAAATCAAATTTTATTTAAATTAAATAAAATCTATTATGGACATTTCTGTTGTGTTTCTCATTGATCAAGCTTATAATGAAAGTATTCTGTTTCTAAATCAGCTTCAATCCCAGTAAATGCACTCATGTATTATATAGAACCTCTCCTTTATAAATATATTTTCTACACTGTTATATTTTAGATTTATTCTTAGTATATTAATAACTAATCTGGTCATAGTGTTAGATAATATCATTGGAAGTGACCAACAAAATAAAGCAATGGAATGCTTTTTAGGCAATATAATTTTGAAAGCAAGTTTTGGTGCTTACCATTTGATGACCAAATCAGGATACAGTTTTTGATCCAAGAAAAACAGATTTATTCAAGGAGTTAAGCATCCTCAAAAGATGGCAGCCACATGCCACCCCAAACCATTTTGTGTTCAACACCTGCTAGAGAGGATTCTATAGAGAAATAGAATATCAAGAATGTTTTAGGAAGGTAGTGACTATAGACTGGGGGAAGCAGAGTATTCAGTAAACTTATTCAGGGCCTGACCTTGAAGATTCATTTCTAATAAGATTGCAAATAAATATTTCTGATTAAGTTTTTCATAGTTCTTCTATTTCTTAGGGGAAGTAATTGGTGTGGAAGGAAATTATTTCACACTTTCAACCATCCCTATTCAAATGGATATCCTGGTTTCTAGTAGTGAGTCCAACTCCTAATTACTTTTGTCTGGTTCCCATATCTCTAAGTAACATTACATCTGGAGCATAACATTACGAGTGGAAGCATTACAAAAATATTGCCCATTTGTCTTTTCCCCCATTATACTTAATGCAGTTTAATAGTGAGGATGAGAAATGAGTTTACACTACAATAGTTAGGAGCAATGAATAAACTAATATTCTGGATACTGAGAATTCAGCACATGAAAGTAGAAGGTAGTCCAGAGAGCTCTACTGTAATATGGTTCTCTCAATATGAGAAACTAACCATGATCTAACTTTTAAAACTTGTAAAATTTTATTCTGAACAGAAAGTAATTCTCTAATCTATCTATTCCTTGGTTGAGGTGAGATTTATTCTGCATTTCACTAGGTTTTTCCTTTCTGAGTTAGAAAATTTTGTGGGGCTTACTGGGCTAAAGGACTTTACTAAGGGGAAAATTATTTTGTCACAGAAGTTTTTTTTAAATAAATACTTTAATTGAATCATCTTGAAATATACAGTTTGCAAAATTGGTCATGGTTAATTTCAGGCATACAATGTCCCAAACTCTTCACCGGTGCATATTTCCATACACAAAGTGCAATCATTCTTTCCTTCTTCCCTAAGATTCACTTTGCTCTGCATAATACTTAACATAATCATCTATGTAGAAGGAAATATCATGATTTTATTTTTTTCTAATAGTTGCAAAGAATTCTATTGTGTATATATACCATATTTTATTTAGCCACTCATTTTGTTATGGACACTGGTTGTTTCCAGATTTATTGTGCTGCAATGAATATAGAAATCCAGAGGGCTTTCCTGAAGTTTGGGGTCCCCTACAGTATGTTCCTAGAAGTTGTATTCCTGGGTCATACAAGAGCTCTATTTCATGTTTTTTTTTTTGTTTGTTTGTTTTTTTGGTTTTTGGGCCACACCCAGTGACGCTCAGGGGTTACTCCTGGCTATGCGCTCAGAAGTCGCTCCTGGCAGGCACGGGGGACCATATGGGAACCGGGGAATCAAACCGTGGTCCGTCCTAGGCTAGCGCAGGCAAGGCAGCAGGCACCTTACCTCCTGCGCCACCTCCCGGCTCCCCTATTTCATGTTTTTAGAGGATAGTTTATATTGATTTTTAAGAAAAGCTGGACCATTTGACATTCCCATCAGAAGTGAATGAATGTCCCGTTCTCCTCTCATCTTGGCCAGCACTGGTTTTTCTTTTTGACTTATGCAAGTCTCTTAGAGAATATTCTTAATTGTTTCTTGTATTAGTGTAATTTAATAAACAGGTAACTATAAGGTTAAATTCTCCTTTTAATGAAAAAAATTAAGGATTCTCAAAGAGAAAGTAACTGAATAAACAATAGAAATGCCAGCAAAAAATATTAGTCTCACAGATTTCAATAGCTTTTGTTCTTTTTATGTGTTTACTTTTGTTTTGGAGACCCACACAGCAGAGACAAGAGGTGTCTTCTGGCTCTGAACTCAGAAATTTCTTTTTGTGGGCCCAGGGGATAATATGGGATGTTACAAATAGAATCCATATTGGTGCATACTTGGCTAGCCCTCTATCCTCTGTTCTAACTCTCTTATAAAGTTTAAATTTTACTCTTATAAAACCAAATTTCTTAGAATTAAAATTTAATTTTATTGAAGAAAAGATTTTCTGTCTGAAAAAGGATGCCAATAATACAACGCCACTGTATTTTAAGCCTAATTTCAAGGGGGAAGATCTGGAAAAGCATCAAATTTGACTCCTTGTCTGGGGCTATGGCTTTTTCCATTTTTTTCTTTTTATTATCTCTTGTCTTCTCCTTAAAAGGCTAAGCTGGAAAACAGTATAATTGAGCATAAATAATTCATCCTAAAAGGGTGGAATAATTCACAGAAGTCTTTAAATGGGAGATTGTAACGTGCAGCCCTTTCATAACTATTAGCAGAGAGCATTTTCCTGTATTTCCTGATTATTGGAAAGAAAGAAGTGTTGATGTTCTTTTGTGGTCTATTGAGAGAAAGTCCCAAACATATGTGATGAATTCATTCCTCTCTGCAACTGGCACACAAAGCAATTCAAACTAAAAAATTTTAAAAAAAAGGCATGTATCGACTTCTCTGCAGAATATCTATATATTACCATAGACACATGGTAAAGTACCCAGTATCACTATCATTAAGGAGATGCATATCCAAAACTACATTGAGCTTTCACCTCACACCTTTGCAAAAATACTCCATAATTGGGTTTCAATATTGTTATGCCTGTCACTGACACCAGTCTTAAGAGTAAAGTTTATAACCACTTTTCGTTAAGCAGTAATAACTTTTCCAAACAGGCAGGGAATTTCTGGAGATTGACAAGTCTAAAAAATAACAGTTGAAAATCTCTGACCTATACTAAACATACTAAGCAGATCAGAAATACTTATTTGGAAGGATAATCTGGGGACTTGAGGGACAGAGTAATTGTACATAGGTTCTGTTTTATTTATCTTAATGTTCTTTCGCTGAAAGTTCAAAATTAAGATATCAGCAAGGGGACTTCTGAGAATTCTGTTTATGTGTGATTGTCCTTCCACTGTAACTTTACTTTGTCCTCTTTATTTGCATCTTTGTTCTTATAATTAAAAATAAAAAATTAAAATGAAAAAATAAGAAAAGTGGACCAAAGAGATAGCATAATGTTAGGGCATTTGCTTTGCATGCAGAAGGACAGTGGTTTGAATCTTGGTAACCCAAATGTTCCCACAAGCTTGCCAGGAGTGATTTCTGAGCATAGAGCCAGGAGTAACCCCTGAATACTGCTGGGTGTGACCCAATAAAACAAACAAACAAAAAAAAAGAAAAAAAGAAAGAAATTTAACGAATATTAGACAAATTTAAGCAAACTGTTTTCTCACTTTTATATTTCTTCCAATTTTTCCTTTTCTAACTAAATATTTCATTTTCTCTTCTCCTCTATGTGATTTAACTGGTTTCCATATCTTAGTACTGTAAGTAATGCTGGGAAACTGAGTTTAGAGTTGTGTTTAGCTTGCTGGTCAACCTGAATGTTGACTAGTTAGGCCTTTTGTTGTTGTTTTTGTTGTATTTTCTTAGCCCTATGAAATTTGAGGCCAGAACAATATCACAACAGGTACGATGTGTGCTTTGAACATGATCAATCCATGTTCAATTCCATGCATCCCTTATGGTCCCATGAATCTGCCAGGAACAATTTCTGAGCACAGAACCAAGAGTAATGCCTGAGTATCACAGGAGTGATCCAAAACAAAACAAAGAAAAAAAATCTATAAAACTTCTATTATTTATTTAGCTGATATTAAAGCAGAACTCTCATTACTGCACTTTAAACACATAGCATAGGATTGGACTTCTTTTAATTGACTCTGAGTCATATGTTTCAATTTGAACTAGTTCATATCCCAGTTATAATACCTCAGTTCTATCATAATTTATGTAAGGATCTAGATTTTTCTTTCTTTATTTATTTTTGGGTTTTGGGCCAACCCACAGCGCTCAGAAATTATTCCTGGCTCTGCATTCACAAGTAGCTCCTGGAAGGCTCAGAGGACCATATGGGATATCAAGGGTCAAACCTAGATTAATTCCTTGTTGGCCTGGTGCAAGGCAAACACCCTATCACTGTGCTATCACTCCACTTTCAAAAAATGAAGGTTACCACTGGGCTCACCCTCATCCACAATATAAAAACCACTGATTTTGTTCTTAATTGTTTTAAGACTTTCATGGTTTTGGCAGAGAGGTCACAGAGACCTGTCAATGATCAGGAGTTACTTCTGACTCTTACCTCTAGGCGTGTTTAGGGGACCGTATGAGATGCTGGGGTTTGAATGCATGTAGGTTGAGTGCAAGACAAGCACCCTATCCACTGCACTATCTCCCCAGCCTGTCAGACCTACATGTCTTTCTTTACTTTCCCATAGAAGCATTATTCTATAAGAAACATGTTATATACTGCCTGGATATCAGTGTATATATATACATATATATATGTCGATATTATATATATATGTGTGTGTGCATAGGGTAAGTATATGGGCAATAGGGAATTATGAAAATAAAAGCAGAAAACATATACCAGAGTGGAAATGTTACATTTCTTAAGCTGTTTAATGGTCATACTGATTGTTGTTTCTTTATTATTCCAATGTAAATTATTAATTTAATTGTTAATCATTCACTTTTGGTGTGCACCCAATTGTGCTGAGGGTTTTTTTTTTATCCAGGTATTACTCATGGAGAGCATAGGGAACTATAAGAAGAACCACGAATTCATCCAGGCCAGCTATTTTCAAGGCAAAAACCTCATTTGCTGTATTACCTCTCCGACTCCAGATAAATAATTCTAATAACTAAGTTCAAGTGTATCATACCAGTACTATAGTGAAGTAAATATACTAGTCATATAATAAGAAAACACAATTTAAACAAAATTTTGATTAAATAATTTCTTTATTTAAACACCATGATTACAAGCAATTGTACTTGAGTTTCAGGCATAACAAGAACACCCCCCTTCACCCATGCAACCTTCCCATCACCAATGTCCCTATCTCTTCCCTCCCTCATTCCCCACCTGTATTTGGGACAGGTTTCCTAAAACAAATTTTAAGCATTTGGAAGGAAAATTAAAACATCCAAATTATGGTCTTGAGCATTAGTACAATAGGTTCGGTACTTGTATTGCACTCTTGGCGACCTGAATTTTATACCCAGCACTATATATGGCCCCAACACCAACCAATAGTGATCTTTAAGAGCAGAGTCAGTAGTAAGCTCTGAACATAGCTGGTGTGATTAAAAAAAAAAACCAGTAGTTTATACATGTAAAGAATATTCACAGTGGGGCCCGGGAGATAGCATGGAGGTAAGGCGTTTGCCTTTCATGCAAAAGGTCATCGGTCAGAATCCCGGTGCCCCATATGGTCCCCCGTGCCTGCCAGGAGCAATTTCTGAGCATGGAGCCAGGAGTAACCCCTGAGCACTGCTGGGTGTGACCCAAAAAAAAAAAAAGAATATTCACAGTGATGCTATTCTTAAACCACCTGGCAGATAGAAACCCTTTTTGTTTTGGGGGATCCTATAGAGAAATTTTCTGGAAATTGTCGTTTAGGTTGACAGCTTCAAAGATACCACTTAGTAGAAGTAGGTAAAGATAGCACAAAGGTTCCGCTCTCCACCCTGTGATTAGAGGCTTTTAAATTAGACCTGACAATGGCCATGTCTTCTCCATCTCAGAGAACTTTGGTTAAAGGAGATGATACCTAGCAACACTGTATTGTGTCAAAGGCATGCCTAAGCGATTTTGTTCATACTTATCTTCTCCTCAGAACATCATCTACATCGAAGATATTTCTCTCCTACGATCTGTTACCCTTCAGGTATCCCAATCCGTTTGATTCTACATAAACAACAATTATTAGAAAGGCATAAAGCATATTTGGTCATCAGTTGGGACCCATTCTTTCATCAACTGGGGTAATCATCTTTGGTTCCCAAATGCTGGCTCACAGAGTCTACACAACTAAACCTTGCTATTTGGCAGGGTCTGCTCACAGGATAATGCAAATAAGATGATATCAAATAAAGATTACCATTGATTCTTTATCTTCTGGCTAATGTCAAGTTTAATATCCAATAAAGAATCTAATCATTGACGTTTTAAAAATAACTTGGTCAGCATGATAGTATAACAAGTAGAACATTTGCCTTACAAGTGACAAACAAGGGTTTGATCCCAAAATTCCATATAACCCCCACAAGCCCACTAAAAATGATTCCTATGTATAATGCAGAAGCAACATCGAAGCACAAATGAGTGTTCTTGAAACCAAAAAAAAAAAAAACACCTTGAACTATTACTTTATATTTATCATGTATGTTAATTTCACCTCAAAATATTTAACAAAATAAGGCAAAACAAAATATTTCAAAAGTCCTGGAAAATATATATTAACATTATTTCCCTTATAATTTAACTGCTAACAGTATAATACTAATTTCTTTTACTATAAAATTATGATCAAATGTCATGAAGGTAAATTGGTTTTAATATCTTTAAGCACAGAGCATATTATCAAAATTTATATTTTTGACTTTGATAAGAGTGTCTTTGACCCTTTGTTTTTTTCATACATAAAGTAAAAATGGTAAATGACTTTTGTAGAGTTTTTTTTCTAAGAAATCAAAGATAATAAAATGGAAAATGACTTTCACAGTGTCTGACTTACATAAAGATATTCAATAAACTTTTGAAATGATTTAAGAAGTCTCTTAAAATAAGCTAATATTTTAAAAAGTATATGTGTGCTTCAATGCTTCCTAATAAAAAAATCATAGAAAAAGTTCCTTTATCTTGAATACTGACATAAATTTATATTGTTAATGAGGTGAACATAGACTTATAGGTAACCAGAAAGCATATCATAATTAATTTGACAAGAAAGAATTCAGTGAATCTCAGGTTAGTATGATGCCAGAATTTCAGTATTCTTACATTTCTTAGGAATACATTTATTTTGGAAATGAGAAGAAGTAACAACTTGCTGCTTATTCAAATCAAATCACTATTTCATATTGCCATCCTATTACTCTTTTTAATATTGAATTCATTTCCAGTCTTCAGACACCTTGATTTAACACAATTAAAACACTGTTAAATATGTTCATATTTGAACACCATACTCCTAGTCTTAATGTGTGGCTTTTCCACATGTATTTGTATTGTCTGCCTTATTCCTGTAAATAGCTTAATATTTGAAACAAAAAATAAAAATGCTCAGTCGATCTAGAACAAATGTTCATTCAGAGAAAAGATAAAGTAGCCACTCAGGGAAGGTCCAATTATTAAAACAGAATGAGACAAAATTGTGAAGAGAAAGGGCAGCAATAATATTTACAGTGGTGAGCACAGTTTCTATGATGGATCACCCAACTACTTAAGGTCCATTCTTGCTACATTGCCAATAAACCCAATGTTTTGAATACATCCTACAAAACTATAATCCACTGAAGAATAAGGAAACTGTCCCTTATTCATGCAGTTCTTTTCAAACTTGTTCGAACATAATAAACTTCAGAGATTATGAGAAAAACAAAAACACTTTAAATTGCATATAGAGACAATGCATATATCTAAAGTAAACAGGATAGACTGAGAGCATTACTCATGGACTAGTAAACTAAATAGGAACTTGAATCTTCAAGGAGAAAGGTAAGGTGGTAATATGAGCAAGACAAGGAACTAAAATAAATCAGATGCACTGTAACTAAATGTTTTCTCTACAATAAACATGTGATTCTTTTGTAGAAAACTCTTTTTGGAAGGTGACCCTAAATTTTTCTAATTTCTATTCCTTGAGACAGTAGTGATAATTGAGACAATTGTGATAATATAACAGTTTCTCCTGAAGTCTGAGGGCCTTGAGTGATCTTAGTTAACAAACCAAGGAGACAATTTAAAACACTTCAGGTTATATTAAGAAAAATGTGTGAGTATTTGCAAAACTGCCACTTCAAGACCTGTAGAGAGTCCTTCTAATATTGGCATTTATTCCTGATCTTTAATTTCATAGTAAGAAATTTGACTATTGACAAAAACAGAGAAGACACTGTAACTTTCATTTAGATTCTGCTTTTATACTTACTCTAAAGCTTATTTGAAAACTTAATTTTTATTCACCTTCATAGTGAGTCTGAGAATCAGGGTTTTATTCATTCAGTTACATAAAAGAAAACCAGACATTCAAAGCTTAGCGAAGGTCCAGGAATGCCATTCCAGACTTTAAGACTGGTTGAGTGTAAGGATGTGAACTTTAGTCACAGCTGAATGAACTCATCGTGGTTAACCACTGTGAAAAATACAATCTCAGTCTCAAATACAAGGGATTTGATTCTGCCAATAAGAGCATTACCAAGAAGTGATAAAGGAGGTTCTAATAATTGCTCTCAAGACCAATTAAAACTATTGGGGTCAGGGTTGTGGTTCAGTAATAGTGATGCCCAGTTTTGATGTCTGACACTATAAACAAAAATGCAAAACAATGATGAAAGATAATGCAGGGGTAGAGTCTTTGTCTTGCATACAGCATATCTGGGTTTTTTTTTCCAGCATCAGTGTCTCTTGAGCACCTCCAGGAGAGTTCCCTGAGAGTAGGGCCAGGAGTAAGCCTTGGTCACCCCTAGATGTGGCACAGAGCAAAACAAAACAGAAGGCAAAATATAAAATAAATAAATAATCAAAACAAAAGAAAACAAAAAGATAATAATTTGAGATAATGACTGAAAGACTTATGAATATCTAAAACAGCCTAAGAATCTTAGAGATTGAATCATTGTATAAGAAGAAACAAAGGAGATTATAGAATGAATAAACAGAAAAACATTTATGCTCTTGAGCACAACACAAAGAGGATCAGTTCCCTACATAAACAGGGATTCTGAAAGAGAAAATTAAAAATGCTCTGTAGTCTTCGGGCCTTTAATCTTGATCCTAATGTGAAGTCACCTCTATTTATGAGTCACAAGTCTGGATTCTAGAAAGACAAACAGAGCAGACATTCTTCTTTATACCTTGACTTCTACAAAGTCATACAAGTTAACAGCAGTCTGAATTGCTATGGCAGAAACAGACTGCCAAATTTCAGACAATGGTGATACTGGGGGTGATATAAAGATAAATTGATTCCTTCTTCCAGCATATTCTCACCAAGAACGAGACCAGTTCATGACCATGCTACTTCCTATCATGTTAACACTGTAACATGACACGTGCTGTAAGCAGTAACTAGACAAGAAAGCAGAAGCTAAAAATAAAAATCAAGTAAAATTAAATTGAAAGAGCCACCTGCTGGAAAAAAAAAGTGCTTAAACTTACATGTTATGGCATCATATTTAAAAGCTAAGGACCTGTAAAATACCTAAATGGTCTTTGAAGAATGGATAAAGAATTTGCATTAAATATAATAAAATCACACACATACATGCATAATTTACAATATTATTTCACTGATATGTGAATTAGATAAATGAGAAAAATGAGAATGAAATATAAGGAACATAGCTAATGTTTGATATTATAATAGAGATTAATGTTTATACCAGAAGGAAGCATGGAAAAGTAAAAACGGAGGAAAGATGTGTAGGGTGCAAAATAAGACTGCTCTTAGTGAAATCACTCTACATGCCATATTTTTACCCAGATAGGAGGTTCTGAAGCACGTAGGGTAGCCACGATGAATTAATAAGCCAAGCCAGTCAGGAGAAAGTTTTGGAGTTAGTGGCTTTTCATCTGATGGTCTCTCTACCCATCAAGCTAGTCTGACTTTACTTTTTTCTCCCAGGACAAATTTAACCAGGTGGAAAAGGGTATCGTGAGATCCAGGTAGACTTTCACATATCAAAGAGCTAGGTGAAAAGGAAAGAAGAAATTGGGTTTTATAATAATTTGTTTTATAATAATAGCTAGGTTTATACTCAGCTGGAAAATAGCTAGGTTTCATCTAACATAGGGAAGGTGAAATTTTAATTTCTGAAATTAACATAATAAATATATGCTGATATTCAATGTAAAACATATACAATGCTATTATATAATATTAATTAATTTTATGTTATTAAAACATTATTTACAAAGTCATTTAAAATACATTTGTTTCAGACAATGTCCCAAAAACAGTCCAATCACCAAAGTGACATTCCTTCCACTAATCTTCATTGTTTTCCTCCAAACCCCAAAATTCTCCAATAGATTCATAAAATTGACTTCATACTTCTTGGTCCAAAAACACTTAAAGGAATTACAAATGAAATTATAAAAATATAAATTTGTGATAATTTACTGCTATATGATTTTAACCTATGTACATAAATTAAATTTGTATAATGCAAGCTAATGTGATACCCTTTCTCAAATAAATATATATTTTCAACTCTGGTATTAAAATACATTGCATTAATTTTATTTTATACTTGGTTGTCATTGTGGTAATAATTAGGTTTCCCCTGTTATTAAAGTAATAATTTTTATCCTGTCCTAATATAATGTAATATATATGACATAGGTAAATAATTTAGATAATTTAAAGGGAATAATATGAATAGTCCTGTACTTTTTGTTTTTTGTTTGTTTGTTTTGTTTGTTTTTGTTTTGGGCCACACCCTGTGACATTCAGGGATTACTCCTGCCTATGTCCTCAGAAATTGCTTCTGGCATGGGGAACCATATAGGACACGTGAGGAATCATATGGGACGCCAGGGGGATCTAGCTGGGGATCATCCTAGGTTAGCGCATGCAAGGCAAACACCCTACCTCTTGTGATGCAGCTTCCATCCCTACTTTCTTTTACTTAAGAGAGTATAAAAGGCCAGATAGTGACAGCACAATAAGTAAAGTCTTTACCTTTTAAATGGCTGATACATTAGACCACCCAGGCACCCCATGTTGTCCCTGGAACACTAACAGAAGTTATCCCATAGAGCAGAACCAGGATGTAAGTCAAACATTGCTAGGTATGACCAAAAAAGCAAGTCTGGAGTGAAAGTCTGCTGAAAATGCAGCAGGTAGGACTCTTGTCTTATATGATGGTTCTCTAGGGATTATATCTCTAGTGTTCTATATGTACTCTTAAGCATTTTGACAGTGATCCTTGAGGTCAGAGCCAGGTATAAGTCTTGAACATCACTAGATGTGGCCCCAAAGCAAACAAAATAGAGATGGACTAGAAAGAGGACAATTTGATTTTTAGCATTTTACATGAGCAATAAAAATTACCAATATATTGAATTCTTCTAATTTATACAAATTTATTCAAAAAAAGACAAACTAAAGAGCAAAACCTATAAAGGAGAACCGAGAGTTAAGGAACAGAAGTTATTTTAAGTCTAGCATTGTTTAGGGAAATGAAAGATAACCACCACATACAATTTCCTTTTTTCATAAACAGATAAAGCAGAACTGAGTGCTTAAAATCAATCAATGGTGAGCCAGAATAGTTGCTGGCGTGTGTGCTTTTGTTTGTTTTTGTTTTGTTTTGTGATTTGTTTTTACTCTCCAACACAAAGTCCTGCAGGGATTCTCAGTCATACTTTTAAATTCACATGGCCTCTCCCTTGGTAGTTTCAAATTTGAATTTTTAACTTCTCAGCAGAAAGTTACCTAAAACTCCTCATTGCTTAGATAATTAGCCTCCTGCCAAGTATAGACTTAGAATTCAGCTCATGTCTTAAGGGGAACTGGCAGAGCTCTGGCATTCATTTCTTACTCTTCACTTAATGTACTGCTCTCTCAGTCTTTTGTCTTGGGTATAAAATCAGCCAATAGCCAGAAGGAAAATGTAGGTGAAAAATAGCTCACTGTTTCATGTGGTTTGATGTTCCTTTGAATATATTTACTCAACTCTGCTTCAACATCTGTGTGTGTGTGTGTGTGTGTGTGTGTGTGTGTGTGTGTGTGTGTGTGTGTGTGTTGGATAGGGGGTTGTTCTGGTAGTGTTCATCAGGTACTCCTACATTTATGAGCAGAGATTACTTCTGGTGGTTCTGGGACTATGCATAACATTCATCCATCCTTTGAACAATTACTTCTTCCCTATTTTTGCATTTTTATTTTACTGCCTTATTTTCAATAAAGCATTAACTGATCTATCACACGAGATTTCATACTAATTATTAAAATATAAAATTAAAGAAAACTATGTTATCATAATTTATACAGTAAATTTTATAGGAACATTGATAGTAGTTTATAAAAATATTATTTAATTACAATGTTACAACAGTATTTAGTAAGGAGCACTGATATTACGTGTGAAGAGTCAGCATAGTTAAACTATAGTTCTGATAGAATGTTCTCTTCTAAATAAGGAATATTATGAAAATATTAGGACTTTGATGGTATAATTTTAGAGCTGAATTCAAAATGTTCAAGATACCTAACATTTGTGAAATCAGAATAATCATAGAAACATAAATGCTAATTCTAGAAAAATTATTTAACTCAGTATGTATAATTCTTGATCACTTAGTAATGTATCTGTGACTGTAACCTTCCTTAGATAATACTGCTAAAATCCACTCTACTTGGAATTCTTTCTCCTTTTCAAATATAGAAACTTATCTTTAAGAAAGAGAAGTCAAATCATACCATAAAAGAAATAACTTCATGAGAAGGTGAAGAAATTGCAATATCTTTTAGACTATTGTTAGGAATATAAAACAATGCAATCTCTATAGAAACACTTTGAAGGTGACTTAAAAAATCACAAATAGAACTACACATGATCTAGCAATTTCACTTCAGGGTATTTTTCAAAAATTATTTTATAACATGATCTTGAAGATATGCCTATATTTCCAAGTCAGTAAGGAATTATTTATGGAAATAATTAAAATATCCAAGTGATAAAAGAGCATCTTAATAAAAAATAATTTATGTATTCAATAGGATATTCTTCAGGTTTTTTTTTTAAATAAAACCTACCATTTACAGAAACAGAAATAAATCTATATAAAAGTATAAAGGAAAATAAGCAACAAACTTGCTTGTTGCTTTATCACATTTATATGATGGAAAACAAAGTTTTAGGAATTTGAAAGTTGAATGGTGATTCCTAAAAACTGTGTTATTTTACAAATAAAAAGTTGCTTTATCATTGCATGTCATCGATAATGCAATGAAAGGAAAGTACTCAGTTTTCTTCTTTCCCTTTGGTACTTTCAGATTCATTTTTGCCCACTTACTTATACATTTCAGAGAGTCATGCACATTTCTGGTTAGTTTACTCTTTCTCAAGTCCTAAAATTATGCACTAACTCTTAGACTCATAAGTGATTAAGACAAAAAAAAATACCCAAACAAATGATTAAGTAAATATTCTAGAAGGCGCTAAATAAATAGACAGCCCCAATATCCTAAATAGAAATACAAATACAGAGTGTTAGTCTTTTTTTAAATTATATTTTGTTTATTTAAACAACTTGATTACATGCATGATTGTGTTTGGGTTTCAGTCATGTAAAGAACACCACCCATCACCAGTGCAACATTCCCTTCACTGATGTCCCAAATCTCCCTCCTTCCCACAGAGATGGGCTCTAAATTAATAATGTATTTGATAAATAAATGGAAATCTCCTGACACTTTATAAGTAACTCAATGATCAGGGTTGGGGCACAGTGGTAGGGCGTTTGCCTTGCTTGCGGAAAATGGTCCCCCGAGTCTGCCGGGGGCAATTTCTGAAGGTAGAGCCAGGAGTAGCCCCTGAGCGCTGCCAGGTGTGACCCAAAAACCAAAAAACCAAAACCAAAAAAAAAAAATACTCATAGTTTTTGTTGTTTTGTTTGTCTTTTAATTAAAAAAATACTAAAATGTGCCAGACTTAACAGTCTTATACAAAGTTTCTACCTTTTTTCTACTTTTTTACCATTGTGCATTACAAGTCCTCCCTAGTTGTATTTCAGGCATATTGTAAGAGTGAATTAGGGTCATCCTTACCAGCAGTGTTGACTTCCTGCCACCAAAGTTCCCAGCATGTATTCATACTCCCACCCTTAGCTCCCTGGTCTACCAGTTTAACAGATCTATTTTATGTTCAGATTATTGTAGTTTGAGTTTCTTGATTCTATTGTTCTATTGTCATTGACTGTGGCTTGGATATTTAGTTCTGACCATTTTTTTTTTGTAGAAAGAATTTCTACTTACTTTTAAATAATTTTTTCTACTTTCCGACTCAGATTCTAAGCATCTTTATTACTCAGTATTTTGATACTTTAGAATATTGAAGAAATTTAGAACCATGCATGTTTGGACAGAAAGTCTCATGTTACACTCTATATCAGATTGAATTGAATTGAATTGATTGAATTGGAAAAATTCACTGAAGTAGAAGAAAACATTCATTATACTATACTTGATCTTAAAAAGAAGCGATAAAACATTCATTATAGATAGAAGAAAATTTTATAAATAAAGTAGGGCTTTGTTTTTAATTTGTTATAATATGTTTGGATTGTTTTAATTATATTTTATTTATATAATTTATATTATAATTTGTTTAAATTGTTATAATTATATTTTATATAATAATTTATATTATGTTTATATTATAAATTGTTACAAAATGTTAGTTTTATATCCCCTTTCTTGACACAGACCTGATTTATGCTTTGATAGCAGTCCTACCATGGTTACTTTTGTTGGTTCAGAGTCTGTATTCACCCCATTGATACTTTTGCTGAAGTGGTT
>PVKC010001919.1:36547-46833 GCA_004027635.1 Crocidura indochinensis
GAAAAGAAATCAGATGAACTTGTTAAAAGTGCACCAAATCCAAAGCCAACGACAACAGAATTGATACCCAATGTACAAGCTAGACACAGAGGGGACCACTTATACTAGCAACACTGGGGGCAAAGGAGCTAGATATGGGGTGCATACTGGGAACACGGGTGGAGAGAGGACAACATTGGTGGTGGAAATGCCCCTGATGCAATGTCACTATTTACCTAAAATATTAATGTGAAAGATTTGTAATCTGCTGTGGCCAAAATAAAACTTATTTAAAAAATAAGAAAAAAATCTATGGATGACTGTATCACAAAAAATGCACAATTTTTTATACTTTTATAACAACTGATATATATGAAGTTGTCTATAATCCATTCATCTCAGGCCTTAAATGGATGAACACCAATCCCAGCATTGTTCCCAAATTCTCAACCACTGCTATAAATTGCCCCTTGCAGGGCAGGGAAAATCAAAGATACTTCATATTGTTTCCTATAACATTAGGCAAGTAGAATTATGAAAACTTAGATCAACAAGAGTCAATTTGAAATAACTGTTATAATTTCCATGGTATTATTAAAATCAGCGTCTAAGGATTTACTTACTGGACTGTGGATGGCATTAGTTGAGCCTTCCATGGTTAGGCTCACTGAGGTTGGTAAATGACTCTGTAACTTCACCATCAAATTTCCTGGTACAAAAAAAAAATTTCCTGGTACAACAGAGCTGAGACTACTGCAGAATATTGAGGTGTTGTATTATCAGTTGCAGCCACAGGTCCAGGATCTATAGATCTGAAACAAATTTAGTGGTCGAAAGTTTGATATGGTTAAGTTATTGAACTGGGTTATTCCTGTCATAGAATGCCAGTGGTGACTTTAGGCTGTTATGGCTTTATAAAGAAATAGAAATATGCTACCTCCCATTCTGTGATGGTCCTTGAACTACCTGGGAAGGGCTGGAGGCCATTATTTTCTTTTGAAGCTCGGTAGAGAAGCTGGACCAATTTTCTGTACAGAAGATGGCAGGTGTCTCATAATCCTTTTTAATTTGACTTAGAATGAAGACTTCTAATGAATATTCATAATTTTTCATTCAAATATCCTGGATTTTGTTTGTTGCTGGATGAGGTAAATGGGGATTTGTATTACATGTGGTGGTACTGCTGAGGGTCTAAGTCGTGGCTTTGTGATAGAGGGTAAGTCCTGGCAGTATTTTGTGCCATAAAGTACAAAGGATGAAATGTGTTGGGTGATAATGAAATGTAGGAACCTTAATACCTCTATTATCTTTCTGGCCTCCATACAAAATTTCCAGTGACAAATGACTTTATTCCATTTTCTATTCAATAAAGTGACAATAACATTTTTTCTTTGAAATTTTGCTGGCAAAAATGCCTCCTATAAAAGCTATCATTGTGTTCCTATGTGTTGATATTTGATATCTTTAGGTTGTTCTCTTTTTTGAATGTTGACAAAATATGTGCTTCATATTTCATGTGCCATTTAAATGTATTGTCATGTTATGATCTAATTTTTATTTTAAAAAGCTCTGTTTTATCATAGAAAACATTTGAAATTTTATTCTTAATGTGTCCTAAATATTCTTTTCAATTTCTCTGTAAGAGTAAAATAAAATATATCTAGAGAAATCACTGCATTGTTTTTTTTTAATTTTTAGGTCAGGTTTTAACAAGAGTAGATTTACTTTATCTTTGCAAACTTAGAAAAAGCAAGACTTCTTTTGATCAAGAACTTAAGGAAAGAGAAAAATTTAGTGTCTTTATATTGTGAGGGAGCTGAATCAGTGAGTAAGTGCTACTGTAATCATAATTTTTTTTAGGTCACACCCGGCAGCTCTCAGGGGTTACTCCTGGCTCTACGCTCAGAAATCGCCCCTGGCATGCACAGGGGACCATATGGGATGTCGGAATTTGAACCACTGTCCTTCTGCATGCAAGGCAAAAACTTTACCTCCATGATATCTCTCCAGCCTCTAGTAACCATAATTTTTATTTATCACTCCTTGACAGTTACATAAAATCCATGTAAAAAAATATTTTTAGTGTTAGGTTAGTGTCTGCTTCTGTTGCAGTGCCTCAGATTTGAATCCATCACCTGAGGGTCATAAGGCTTAAAAGCTAAGAATGGCTTTTTTAAACTATTTCTTTCTCACCAAACACATGGTAGGAAAAAACAAAGGCTTTTCACATTCTAACTAATGACTCCTCTTCCTGGTTTCCTATAAAAGAACAAGAAATCAACTGGGGCGCATGGGTACATGTTACAGACTCACATGGGATCCACAAGTTATAAAAACGCCTGCAAATTCAGCCTTGCTTATCTTGGGGATTGGTGTGCTCTGCTTTTGTCTTGGATAAGTACATTGTGACATGCACCTCCAATCACAGTATAATTCTACACATGCCTAAGGTCAGGATCCTACTAGTACTGGGGATTTGCCCAGTCTGGCGATTTTATTTACTACTGATGTAGGATAGGTGACAGAAGGTTTCTGTAGTTGTCCACAGTTCGATTTACAGGTTCTTTAAATTGTTCATACTTGAAAATATTGAATAGTAATTGTGATCAGAGTCAGAATTAGAGTATAAAAAACTTTATTGGAAAGTAAAGAAGGAAAAGAAAATTCTCTATGTGGGGAGGAACTTAGTATAAGATTAAGGTAATACGTTTATTTTGGGGGGAAGTGGAAACTTCTATAGGAAAACTGAGTCTCTATCAGCTTTAAAAAATTATGCATTTCTTTACCAAAAAATGCAAGAGTATTCTGAGTGTTTTTGAGTCCTTAGATTTTGGTATTGCCTTAGGCATTGTTCATGTCCTTACCCTCCTTGATGGGGCAGAATTCTATGGTCCAGTTAGAAGTGTTAGCCCAGGCCCTTAAAGAAGGGGTGTGTCAATGGAGAACAGATGGAACTGTTGATAAGAGAAAACTGGGACTACCCTTTCAATATACTTTAGTCACCACATCCTCTTTTGCCTGCAAACATGTATTTTTTCACAAGAGAAAACATATTTAAATTTATTTCAAGCTAAGAAAAAAATTTATGACCACTGTATCTGACCTAATAATAGTGATGATACATGAATAAAGGATGCTACTTAATGTCTAGTCATAATCTGATTTTCCTCCTTAAGAAAACTTTCTCAGATTTCAGGTGCATCACCTGTGTTAACTCTTAGCACTGAAAATTTAAAACTATTTTCTGAAAGATGTAAAAAAGTTTAAACAAATTAACTAACTTACCTAAGGTTATTCAAGTTATAAGTGACATTAGGGAGTTTTGTAGGGTCCTGACCTTATTGTCACATTAGCTAGTTAGACTGGCTTTTCTCTTCCAATTACCAATGTAAGAAACCTAATTGCTAGGATGAAACTCACATTTGTCCTTTGAAATGTAATTATTTTTCAAGAGAATTTCAATACAGAAGTGTCTGCTATGTTAGAACAAAGAATTTTAGAGATTCTGTGAAGAATTTTAGTTATTTCTTCAATACAAAAAAGAAAGAAAGCATAGGTAGATAACCTACCAGATTTAGTTGAAAATACCTAGAGTGAATACAAAATCATATCAATTGTCCTGTACACAAAAAATACTGTTTCATATATATTATATATATATATATATATATATATATACATATCTTATATCTCAGTTAATTTAGCTTTAATGCAGAATTCCTATCTATAATAAGCTTTTTCCCTCACCAAAAGAAGTTTGTATTTTTCAGTGACAGAAAGTAGATTGGTAGTGAAAATGGTTCTAGTCAGTCAACACTGCAAAAGGTAAAAATGTGTGGTGACTCTTCCTCCAACTGAATTAACTGCAAAAATTTTGATAGCACTAGCAACTTCACTGCTTTCTATTAAAAAAAAAAAAAGAAAAAGCTTCTCTTCAATGAATTTTGTGTTTCCAAGCATCTAAAAGAGAAAAAAGAGCAACCAGCTGAATCCTACTGTGACCCTGACTCTCTGGATTGATCCTGTTGCCTGTAAGAGTTTGTCAGTGTGAGTGAGTGACTGATGATTCTATATAGGGTCAAGCAGATACAGTCCCACTTTGTGAGCTGAAAGCAGCCATGTGTCTACAGATAGATTTGTTCAAATCGAGTTGATTTCCTTGACCAATGTTTAACTGAATTAATTGGTAAAATGGGATTTTGGTGTTTTAATACACAGATAGCCATACTCATTATATAAGTGAGTTCAAGTAGCTTGGTTTTCACTATAAAAAGATGCAAAATAGACCATTACTGGCTCATAGCTTGATTGTAGTTTTATTCATATTTAAGTTTCTACACTGAAAAAATTTCTATTAGGTGTTAATAAAGACAAAATGCTGCATATAATTTTATACTACTTAAAGAATTTGGACATACATGTGCACCCATGGAACAGTTAATATCATCAAAAATTTAAACTATTCATTGCTTCCAATTCAGTCTGTGTGACTGATTCTTTTTTTGTTTTAAAATTTTGTGTTTTTGTGTGTGAGGTATGAGAACAATATAAGATCTACCTTAGTAATAGAAGCATAAGAGTACAATATACTTTTGTTAACCTTAGGCTGTATGTTGTAAATGGATCTCTATAATATATCATGCATGATAGAAATTGCATACCTATTAATTCCCCCTTTTATCTACTTTCTAATTTCTGCCACCTATATTCTACTTTCTAATGATAAGAGGTTGAAATCACAAATATTTTATATGAAAGTAATTATTGATACTTTATTTTTCTTTGATTTTCTCTCTTCACTAAACTTATTGTTTTCCAGTTTTATCCAAGACCTAATAAATTATCTATTTCCTTTGTAAAACATCAACCTTGGTACATTATGCCTTTATTGGGCATTTGGGTTGCATTAATGTATTTATTTTTACTATTACGAGTATTGTAAATAAAATGATTGGAGTGTGGATGATTCTTTGAGATACATGATTTTCATCACGCTGAATTTAAACAGAAGTATTTAGGTAACTTTCTGGTTTGTTGTTTTTCCTTCTACAAAATGTCTTTAGAATAATGATAGAATTTTTTATTCTATTAATTATATAAGTTCTTAGAGAGACTACAAAATAGTCAAGAAATATTGTAGATCTTTTATAGAGAGAAAGGATTGAATGTGTCCTCCCAGGCTTCTAAGTAGTACAGAATGAGGCAAGATGAGGCCTTCTAGATCACAAAGCACTGAGATGGAGGACTTAGTGGTGTTCAACAATGCAGAGGACTGACCGACCAACATTAGAACCTAACATTAAGCATCCTGGCTTTGTTGGTCAAGTTTTACTTGAAGATGTTTTTAAGTCTCTTAAAAAATATTTGGTAGATTTCTCCTAAATAATAATAAATGATCAAAATTAGTTAACACTATATATATTTCTTATTGATTTTAATTAAAATAGAGGATTAAACTTTTTCTAATTGAAGCTTTGACATGTTAAATAAAAATACCTTGGAGATGGATGATCTTGGTTTGATCCATGCCATCACTTTGTCACTTCAGCACAACCAGTAATGATCACCCAAGAAGAATTAGGAGGAGATCCAAAACACTATTGATGTTACCCCAAATATACACGAAGAAAACAAGAGTAGGAAGCTAATAATTTTAATGTCTTATATTTATTTATTTCATTTATCTTACATTTTAATGTGCAATCATTTCTTATATCTTCCTGTATTACAGTCATTTTTAATTCATGATAGAAGTAAATTATAGAAGAAACTAAGACTTAAAGAAACCAAAAGTTATAGAAATTATGTTCCACAAGACCATTGAAATATAGCCATGTTTCTTAAGACCACAGAAAAATGCATATGGCAGGGAGGTGTTCTGTCCTATCATCGGAGGTAGTTAAGAAAACATAACCTATCATCAACTCTCAGAATTGAACTCAGGTAGAAGTTTCTTACTTTTCTTCTCATGGACTGTGCATTATCATCATTTCCTTGTGAATTATTTGTTCCTGAGAATTGCTTCAGTGTTACAGACATGAGAATATACTATGTAATTTGTAATGTATAGTGTGTTCTGACACTACGTGGACTGCATGACTGGAAATAAATATTTGATAACAATTTTGGCATTGAAGAGGAGGAAGAAAAGATGTATGTAAAACTTCATCTTACATTCATTCAAGAAATGTATTTTTATTTCTTTTTTTCTTTATTTATCTTTGTAATCATCTTGATTACAAATATGATTGTGGTTAGGTTTCAGTTATGTAAAGAACACCCCTTCACCAGTGCAACATTCCCACCACCAATGTCCCAAATCTCCCTCCATCCCACCCCACCCCCACTTGTACTCCAGACAGGCTTTCCAGTTCCCTCATTCATTCACATGGTTATGGTAGTTCTCTGTGTAGTTATTTCTATAGCTGCACTCACCAATCTTTTATTAAGTTCCTTTGTTCATTGAAACTGCCACCAACCATTATGAAGTACAGTGTCTCTTTTTTTAGTGTCTCTCTGCCCTACTAATGAAGGAAGAAGAATTCAAATTTAATCTTCCCTTTTCTAACATGTGAGTCTGTCCAGTAACAGAGAATAATATTCTTTAATTTTTATTAGATATTAGGTATTCTTTAATTCTTAAAGGTATGTCCAAGTTAGAATCCACATGCATCTTTTAAATAATCAAAAAATAGGTTACATGTCACATAAAGATAACAACTTAACAGATATAAGTAAATTATATGTTTATAATTTTATTTTAAGAAATAAAAGCTTTGAAAGTTTTGTTTGTAAGGTAGTGTTTTTGGTAAAAAAAAAAAGATATGCATGAGGAAGCATATGGAAAGAAAAGCTAAGTTGAATAGTGCTTTTCAAGATAGTGAAAAACTAGTTTTCAAGAATCAGAATTTAAAGATTATAAAAGTAGGGGGCATGAGCATTAGCACAGCAGTAGGGTGTTTTCCTTGAAAGTGGTGAACCCAGGATGTTTGATCCCTGGTTCCCCCAACCCTGGAGTGACTTCTGAGTGCATAGCCAGGAGTAACCCCTCAGCATCACAGAGTGTGGCCAAAAACAAACAAACAAACAAAAAACAGAAATTATAAAATTAGAATCTGTGTCAATAATGAAACATTTCCTAATTTTATTTTATAAGATTAATCTAGTTATCTAGAGTTGGCACGACATTTCAGATTTTACATCAACTAATTTCACACAATCTGCATAGCTTTTACTGTTTTAATCAAGTCTATGTAAATCTTATTATTAAAGATGTCAAATGAATTTCAAACTTTATACAGGATTGCACACTTCAGAAAAGAACAACTTCATGCTTTCATATTCTGTATCAATTCAATGATTAGTTCATAAAATGCAATTAAGACTTAAGAAAATAATAATTTTTTTTACAAAAACAGGTTTAAATGAAAAATCAGGTGAAATCAGTACAAAATTTTGATTTTTTGTCTAAATCATTAATATTATATGTACAAAAATACTATTCCATTTTAATATTTTTGAGTTCAATTATTTTTACTCTATATATCAGTTTCTTCATAGTATGGTTCAAATATTATCTAAAAATTGTAAAACTTATATGTGTATGTACATTTACATATATGTATATGAGATAGTATGAAAGCAACCTGAAAACAGCCAAAGAAAGATATCTGTGGTGATGATGAGTTGTCTAAAAACATCAGTAAGCTCATGAATTGATTCAGTCTTTCAATCTCTATTAAGTTTCTTGCTAGGCTAGTTTTCATATTTTACTCCAATATAATGAGATATTATTTGTCATTGAGGCCTGCATGAGATATCCTTTAAGTTGAAGTTAAATTAAATTTGCATAATTGGCTTTTAAGAGTTTTTCAATCAAAGACTTATGACTCAGACTTAGAAATAAAAACATTCCACAAGTGAAATTATTTTCAATATAGTTTACCTAATCTATTTTAAATGATGTGGAAATAAAAGTAATGATGTTGACCCCAGGCTTAATTTCATAATCTCTGTACTGATGCTATAAAGAGTCAACCAAAGTGTTTATTTAACCTTCTAAAATGGGCATATAAGTTTGCCAATGATAAATAATCTTCCATGGACTTATAATCAGAAAGCACTTTTATTTAAGAGATTGTGAGAAATGAAAATCACTCATCATGTATAAGCTTTGAGTTATTTAAATAACATATTTTAAGAATTTAATAGGGAATACATTACTAGACATTGAACACATTTAGAAAACTTCAAATAATTTCTGATAAACTGTTACATAAATTTATTAAAAATATTTGTTATCTACACCAATTATTTGGTAGTCATTATGCCCAGTACTACTGAAAAGGAAAAAAAAAAGCTTTGTGTTTAATAATAACCTTACTCTTTAAGGAGTTCCCATTCATGATTCTATTCTTTTATAATTTAAACATATTTTAAGTCTAACTAGAAATTACATGGATAAATGGTGAAAATTAAAAAAAAAAAAACATTACCTGAGGACCGAGGGGACTGTCTTCCTGCTTCTGTCAGTCCTGATTTCTTGGAGCTCTCCCTTAAGAACAGAGCCCTGGGAAGCGAACCAGAAATCATTGCACTCTGAAGCTGCCAGTGAGCCAATGAGTGAGTAAGATTTGGCCAGGTGGAAAGCTTCCCAATTGGAGGGCTGAGTGCTACTCCTGCGGGAGACTCCGCCCTGCTGCGCTCTGCTAAGAACACTGAGGACCGAGGGGACTCTCTTCCTCCTTCTGTCTGTCCTGATTTCTTGGTGCCCCAGAAGAGCGCAGCCGCTCCGCTTCGCTTCGCAGCTGCACTCTCTTTCTAACCAAT
The DNA here is from genome assembly GCA_004027635.1 of Crocidura indochinensis. Lineage (NCBI taxonomy): Eukaryota > Metazoa > Chordata > Mammalia > Eulipotyphla > Soricidae > Crocidura > Crocidura indochinensis. The sequence continues at coordinate 45,356 of PVKC010001919.1, forward strand.
AAACCCCATCACAACATGCAGTAAAAACCACACTACTAGAGCGACAATGCGAAAAGCTCATAGGCAAACACTAGGCACCAAGAATGAAGATGATGGCTTGGACAACCTTAAAAATCACAACCCTCTGTGTAACCTCTCGGATAAGGAATTTAAAATAGAAATATGGAATATGTTTGTAAAACTCCAAGAAAGCATAGATCGATCTGATCAGAACACAAAGACAGAACTCAGAAAACTTCAAACTGAAATGGCAGACCTGAAAACCACGGTAGCTCAACTGAAAACCTCAGTGGATGCCCTCGACAGCAATGTAAGAGCAGCTAAGGGGAGAATCGGACTACTGGAAGATGAGATGCAGAAAACTCAACACAGCAGAAGAAATTGGAAAAGAACCTTAGGACAAATGAGCAGGCAATGAAAAAGTACTCAAGGAATGTGAACAGATGAAAATAGAAGTCTTTGATAAACCCAAAAGAAACAACATAAGAATCATTGGAATCGCAGAGACCCAAGTAGGAGATCATCAGGAAGAATCAACTGTCAAAGACATGATCAAAGATATACTACCAGAGTTAACAACTACATGCAACCAAATATTGCATGTCCAAAGAATACCAGCCAAACAAGACCCAAAGAAAAACAGTCCCAGACACATCATCATTGCAATGACAAATCCCACAGATAGAGATAGAATACTGACTGCATCAAGGTCAAAAAGAGAAATTACATTCAAAGGAGCATACCTAAGGCTTACAGCAGACATGTCGCAAGAAACTCTCAAGGCCAGAAGACAGTGGTGGGATATTGTGACAAGACTGAATGAAATGAATGACTCATCGAGAATACTGCACCCAGCCTGACACATGCTCAGGTATGAAGGAAAAATACATAGCTTCATAGATAAGCAACAGCTTAAAACATTCACAGATGATAACACAGCCTTAAAGGAAAAAATTGATAGGTCTACTCTAAGACAAGAGAAACCAACACGCACAGAAAACTTATCTGCAAAGATGACATTAAATCCTATGACAATCACCTCCCTCCATGTTAATGGACTAAATTCACCAATTAAAAGACACAGAGTAGCAAAGTGGATCAAAAAGATGAATCCAATCTTCTGCTGCCTACAAGAAACACATCTGAATAGTCAGAACAAACATAGACTCAAAATCAAAGGCTGGAGGAAAATCATCCAAGCAAACAATACCCTCAAAAAAGCTGGGGTGGCCATATTAATATCTGATGATGCCAATTTATACTCAGAAAAGTGGTAAGGGAAAAGATGGACAATATGTACTAATCAAGGGATATGTGCAACAGGAAGAAATCAGATTATTAAACATGAGAGACACCCAATGAGAGACCAGCAAATTATCTAATACAGTTACTGACAAATCTGAAAGAAGAAATCAATGATAACACAATAATTATGGGAGACCTCAACATGGCCCTATCAACACTTAGATCGGAAGAGC